>JAODAL010044573.1:0-32742 GCA_025379985.1 Phyllomedusa bahiana | reverse complement strand
AGTTAGTCGAAGTTGGTTGCTTTTATTCTTCCTCCCTCAACAAAAATATATAGAAAAGTCCGTTTTCCTATTAAATGGGGGTAAAACAAAAACAAAAAACCCATTAAGGCACCATGATACCCACGCCCCAAGGAGTTTTTACCCAAGTTTTTTTAAATGCTTTTCAAAAAGCGTGTTATCACTGTAAATTGTGTAATCAAAAATATTTTCCCAATCACTTTACACAGAAGCACCCTGGGGGGACATACAACAAAAAGGAAAATTTCAAAACAATAGAATAGTGGGCCAAAGAAAGTGGTGCTTTAAATTTTAAAGGATTTAACGCTTTTTTAAAAAAGGAAAAGGGCTTTCTTGCGTTTAAAAGAAACCCAAATTTGGTTGGGGTTTCTGTGTACTTTGGGTTTGCGGATATTTGGTGCTATAATCATTACTTTTAAATATTGATACATATGCTGCTGTTTTAGTCTGGTGTCACTAGGTGGTGGGGGCCCATTTATTTTAGCAATGGGTCCAAATGATTGCTAGTTATGATGTTGAATATGGTACAATGTACTGTAGCTATGAACCCAGGGGTTTGGGGACAGATCCCACATTTACTTTTCCCCATTTGCATTCTGGGTGTCTGTTTTTTCCTCTCTCTCAGCAGCCCCCCTTTCCCCCTCCTGCTTTCCAAAATATGAGTATTTTTGAAACTAGAGAGGGGGAGAATTTCTAAAAAAATTTGATTCCCGGGGGGTTCCCCGAATTTTCCGAAAAAATTTCCCGTTTTGACTCGAAAAAAATTTTGAGCCCGGAATTGCTTTAAAAACAGCTATTTCCTAGCGGGCCGGGAAGCCTGTAGGGTTTTTGTGAATTTGTGCAATGTTTTAAATATGCTAGGGAGCAAGGTTTGGTCTTCATACAATGCTGTGTTTTAGTAGGACCCCGCAAATGACAGGCGCCGCTCTTAGAATCCCGTCACTCTAAAATTCCCGGGGGAAATTTCGGGGGCAAAACTCCCCAAAATTAACTGATGCGGGAACGCACCTGATAAAGAAAATGGAAAGCGCCAGCGGGGAAAAAAAAAAGCTGAGGCTAAGACCCTTTCCCATGGGCGTCAAAGAACCACAATAGAAAGAATTTTCCTAGACTGCCCACAAAATGCAGAAAACCAAAAAAGGGGACATCACAGCAGGAGTCCCCCTGCAAAGGGGCCCAGCTTGGGTGCCCATCAAACCCGGGCCAGGGTTTTTCCCAATCCACTGGGTTCATACACTTTCTCCCAATGACATCAAACAACGGGCACCCAAAAATTGGTTTTTTTCCACACAAACCCCCCAATTTGGGTTTTGGCCCCGGGAGCGGTAAAAAGGGTTTTAACTGTCCTGGGACCCCCCCCTTTTGTCCTGTTTCGCTTCCCACAGCCAAAGGAACAACTTGTCGGGGGCCACGCGCCACTTTCCCAGTGGGGAAAAAAAATTTTTTGAGGGTACAGTGGGCACCCAAAGAGGTGTGGAAACCCCGCTGCTTCTTGCAGAAGGGGGGAAAATAATGTTTGAGGAGAGTTGAAAATGGGGGAAATGTTGTGAGGGGTCAGGTTTGTCCCACCCAAACCGTTGAGGGGGATGGGGGGTGACAGGAAAACCCAAAATCGTTTTGGGCAAGCAAATTTGGGGAAACCAAGGAAATTTTTGCCCTAGTTAAAACCCAAGGCAAAAAAGTGCCCCCCAAAAAATTTTTCCCCAGCCCACTCCATGCCTCATTGTGCCCCCTTTTTTCCCTGGATGAAGGGGTTGCCCTAGGGGGTTGCCTACCCTGACTACCCATTGTCCGGCCCCCCCCGGGAAAAGCATTTTTTTTTCTCTACTTTTAAGTTTTAGGAGACGGGAGGAGAAGGGGGGAGGTTTTGGGACGACACCAATCGGGGTCTTGCCCATAAAAAGAATGCGGGGGGGGGAATGTAAATTTTGGGTGTCATCACATACTGGGGGTTTTGAAACCCATGTATGCAATGAGCTACCCAGACCAACGTGAAAAGGGGGCTTCATCATTATCATTGGGAAAGAGAGGGGCAGCCGCTTGTCGGGCAGGGGCGCAGCCTGTAATCGGTAGGGGTGGCCGGGAGTCGGGCAGGGGGTAGCATTCCCCGGGGGTTGGGGAGCCAAAGGGCCCCAAAATTTAGACCCCCCAAACTTTGCGGGCCCCTAAAGTGCGCAAAAGGGGCTCACCCCCGGGGGAGCGGGGGTTTTAACAGTCACCCAGTGCGGAGCTTTGGTGGTAAAATCCCCTTTAACTCGACAGGTCCCCATTTTTATGATGTGCCCACATAGGAGGAAAACTAACAATATGTCGAAGATTTTGGTATCCACCCTGCCCCAAACAGCAGCGCACCCAGGGGCACCCCCCTCCCCATTTCCGGGCAGCAAGGCCCAAACCCAAGTCAGCCGAAAAACTAAACTGTCTATTACATCATCTATTTGGTACAGATACCCCCTGCTCTTAGGCACTCATGGTGCCAGCATTTCGTTCCCCGAAACGATTGAAAAGAGAGCAGTTGCGTCAAACATCCCTAATGAAAAAGCTGACCGGTTCCTGCCCAAATTTGGGGGGGGTACTGCAGTCTCCCCCTTTTTCAGGTGGTGGACCCCTGCACCATTAAAGAACTGGCCGGAAACTTGGCATTCATTTCCCTTCCTTTGGGTAACGAAAAGGGTAGTGGCCCCTTTTGGACCACCGCAAGGGGTGGTAGCGGCCACGCCCGGGGAGCAGGGTTAAGTTGGCCCCGGGTTTTTAAACCAAGCCCCCCGAAACCCCCCGGGAGTCCAACCAGGTAAACCCCCCCTTTGGCACGAATCGTAAGACAAAACTCGTAGCCCAAAGGTAAAGGCCAACGGCCCCGGGGCAGGGCGGCGGAGATTCGGGGTGGGTTTAAGGTACAGACAGGAACTAAAGAACGGGGGGAAAAATTAAGGGAAACAGGAATAAATAAATTTTAAGGGGGGGAAAAATTGATGAAGGGGGGAAATTGATGAACGGGGAATAAAATATTTTAAACCAGGAGTAAATTTTTTGAACGGGGGGGAAATTGATGAAAAAAAAAGGGCCTTTTAACGATTTTTTGATGACCAAAGGGTGGACGGGGAGTATTCCCGGGGCCGAACGAAGCCCAAACAGGGGGGAAATCCCCCGGGTCATGCAAGTTGACTCGATTTGGGGTTTTTCCCTCCATGAAACAAAAAATTAGGACCATTGGACGGGACGAGGGAAAAAAAACATGGGCCCGCGTGCAAGGAGGAGGGTGTGTCATCCCCCTTTCTTCCCATACATGTTCAATCGGGTTTTGTTCAATTTCTTACACCCATCTGAAAAGACATTCAAAAAGGGCCCCCCGGGAAAACTTAAGCTGCAGCGGAAAAAGACCGGGGTTACCCCAACTTAGGCGGGATATTGACATTTCCAAACTTTGGGAATTTCCAGCCTCCATAGGGTTGGGAATGAATCAAAATGAAAAAGAGAAAGGAAATCAATGTTTTTAAATTTGATGACCCAAAATGGAGGGGGGAGTACACCCATGGTAATTTTAATGTGGGCCCAGTGGCGGGCTAAATGCGTAAAACCTTGCCCCATTTGCTGGGGGCCTTTTCATGCGGACACGTTATTTTTTAAAGTTCCCAAAACACATAAAAACGTCTTTCCCACTGCTTCATGTTTTAAATGGACGGGTTTTGGGGGATCCCTGGACCACCGCAAGCGATGGCAATACCCATCCCCAGGGTGCGGGGCCCTAAGTGGGCCCCGGTTTTTCAAAAGCCCGCGCAAAGCGGGGATGGACTTGCTGCGGCGGGATTTCTACCGGGTCGCTTAAACTCCTGACATGACTTGCTTGAAAGGGGCCCAGCCGGGGTGAAAGCTTGTTTCAAAATCGAAAGGCAAACTCAAATTTGGGGACAGGCGTTTAAGGTCGGGACAGGTGGCAATGGTTCGTGGTAAAAAGGACGGACAAGAAGGTGCATTTAACACGGATATGCCCAATGGGGCCCTGAAGGAAAACTTTCTCAAATAGGCCCCTAAAGATTTTTAAATTTATTTTATATTTCTTGTAGGCAGTTGTGAAAGGGACCTTTTTTTCCTTTTACAAATGCACCCTAAAAAATTTTTCCACAGCTTTCAAAATCTGGACCCCTTTGATAAAAAGTTCACAAACTTTTCCTTTTTTAAACCTGTGTTATCTTTTCCCATAAAACCAAAAAAACCCGGTTTAAATCAACTTGCTTTTTTAAAAACCACTTGAAATTGTGTGGATGAAATTTTTGTTCCCCGGTAACAGGGGAGGGCCCCCAAAAGGACTTTTTGTTTTTATTTTTCTGTAAGTTGGACATACGATTCATATTCTTCATACTGAAGAATTTTCATCCAAACCCTTTTTTTTGCAGTTTTTTGCTTTGCTTCTTTTTTGTTCCCCGCCCCCTTTCCCGTTTTTTTAAATAAAAATTTCCCTCAACAATGGCACAGAATGCAAAATAAGCAAAACCTAAAACCTTTTTTTTTCCCGTAGTTATGGTTCCCCTTCAGTTCAAGTTCCATACCTGCCCTTTGAACAAACTGGGGGTAACGCAGAAACTGGATTCAAACCCCTGTTATACTTCATGACTCACTGCTGTCCTCCTCAAAAGGGCTTGGTATGCAGAGGCTTATGCTCGACAAAAAGAAGAAACAAGGGCCCCTTTCCACATCAAAAACGCAAAAAAGAAGGGATGGGCGGGCCCCCAAACCCCTTCCCCTTGCCCCAAATAGTGCTGACTTCCCCCAAAATTTTTCCCTCCTCGTGATAGTGGGCCCCTAAACCCCAAACCCCCCTACAAATTTCCCCCGGCTGAGGGGACCAAAACGTGATTTGAGGCGGGTTGAGGACAGGTTTAGGGGGGTGAACCCTTTTTCCCGGGCCATGGGCCCAAATAAAAAGTTTATCTGGGGAAACCCCCCGACTTTGGTTTGGGTTGTCAGATGTTTAACTGGGGGGAAGTTGATGACCTACTCAAACCCAAACAAAAACCCTTGGGTTTTTTAATTTAACAAAGGGCCCCTGCATGACCCCCCGGGAGTTTGGCCCCTCCCCAGGGAAACCCCCGTGACGTCCCCTTTCTGTATGCACCTGGCCTGCTCCCGGAAGTTTGTACCACTGCCACTCACAAAGTGAAAAAGCCCGTCAAACCCCTCCCGTCTGACATACTGTTTTTTCAAAAAAGTACACCCCTTTGTTTTCATGAAGATATCTGTAAATTTATAAAAACACACCCTGTATTTTACTCCAAATGAAAACCCAAAAAATAGGCTTGGGGTAACCTTGGAAATAAAAAGGGGGCTCCCCGAAAAGAAACCAAAAAAAAATTTTTCGTTTTGGTATAGAAAAAAAACTGTATTTTTTCCCGAATAAAAAGCACAAACATGCTTTAAATTAAACCCTTTGGAAAATTAAAAATTTCCTCCAGAAATTCCAGGAAAAAATTTAAAATTTTATGGGGCATTTAAAAAAACTTGTGTATTTTTTCTTAATTAACTGAAAAAGCACAAGCACGCTTAATTAACCCTTAAAAATAAATTGCGCTCCACAAATACCAGGAAAAATTTACTTTTTATATGGCGTTTAAAAAAACCTGTATTTTTCTGAATATAAAAACACAAAAAGGCTTAATTTTTCCCTTGGATATAAAAAAGCCCTCCCCAATTTTTCCCCCGGAAAAATTTAGTCCCTTTTAAAAAACCCCTAACGGGCTTTTAAATTAAAACCCTTGGATATTCAATGCGCTCCAAAATGACCCGAAGGAATTTAAAATGTATATGGGCAGAATTAGACCCCCCCGACTTGAATTTTCCAAAACCCCAAAAACTGAATAAAAATAATAATGGGGAAAAGGGCAGGGCTCCCTAAAAAGCCCCGTGACACCCCCCCCCCCCCCAAAACCCCTGTTAAAAAAAAATTTCCCCTTTTTGTGAGATCTCGCTGTGCTGTCACAGCACAAAAGGGGAGCAATTTTTTGAGGGGCGAGATGGGGTCCGTACTTATGTGTTTGGGGGTCACAGAAAGGGCCCCCGGTCTTGATTGGGTTTTATGTCCCGCACAGTCATTTTTAGGGTCTTTCCCTTCTTTTCCCCTAATTGGGTTTTTTCCCCCTGTCCAAACCATGTGGGTTGCGGCCCTTTTAGGCCCAAAACAAAAAACCCCCTTTGTTCCCGGGGAATCAAACCCCAAACTTCGGCTTTGGCAGAATGGAAGTTTTTTTTTGAAATTCTAAAAAAAATTCCACTTTGTTAGAATCGATTCGCCCATCTCTAGTTGTAACCTAATCTTTCACTAAAGCTGAAAATCTATCTCATTTTAGCTTTAGATTCAATTTGATCAATGAATTCCAACTTAGATACAAGTATATAGTATGTGTGGTGGGGGGTGGAACCTGAAAAATTACGGAAGAGGCATTTTTCTGTAATACTTCATGTTTAAAAGTTTATTATCTTCACTTGATTTATAGAGAAGAAAGTTTCTTAGTTACGGACATGCAGGTACCATTACAGTACATGCACAAGTGTATCTGCTGTAACAGATTTCCTTTTTGTACTATAGAATGAAGGGTAGCATTGAAAGACTTTATGCTTGGTACAATTCATATGCCATTAGAATAAGAATGTTCTATATTAGAGGGGTTTTCCCATCATATACATTTATCACCTATCCACTGATCTGTTGTACTCAGCTAACTACATCAGTCCAATAAACTTTGTAAGTTCGACCACCGCACTGTTTAAAGTCTTCCTCTTATGTCCAATGAGGAAAAATGGTGACTCTGTAGCCGATTTTAGCAATCTGTGGGAGTCCCAGCATTCAGACATTTATTACCTATCCTACAGGTGATAAATTTGTGAAAACCCTGATAACCTTACTAGTGGGTAATCCCTGCTCAAAGAGTCCCTTTATTTGCTGTTATGTAATTTATAAGCAAACAAAGGTATGAATTCCTTACATTTCATTGAAGTTGCAAAACTTCAGTGGAATTGTTACAGACTGGGCACACCTAGACATGTCTGGACACTGCCTGCAGAGGCTGTAAATCTGCTTGTAAAAATCTGCAAGTTTTTTTTAAATCTAAGCATATATACACTACTACAGTATGATTTTTATAGCTAAACTGTCTCGTCAGTGTTGGAACATTCACAATACCCTCTGTTACATTTTTGGAGAATACACATTTAAGCCTCAAAGACGCACCATGACAGCTCTCATCATGAAAGCCTATGAGCTGTTCTTTGGATACAAGATTGGTGATCAAGACAAATCCTGGGCTCCTCACATCTGTTGTGCAAGATGTGCTGTTGAGCTTACAGGTTGACTTAGAAGTTCTCACAAGTCAATGCCATTTGTAGTCTCAATGATATGGCAGGGACAGAAGAATCATGTGACCAACTGTTACTTCTGTCCAATCAATGTTTATGGTTTCTCTATATCACAAGGCATCATGGGAAAGGGGCTGATAAGCCCAAAGTTCCCTCTGCTGGATGTAACAAATCCTCAATTTGCTTTTGACCCACCTAGTCTTGAGAAAGCAAAAGGGATTTTAGCCAAGCCAGTATCTCTCATCTGCAGACAACGCTGTTTCAGGATTTTTGTCCCTCATCAGTGCAGAGCAGAGCGATACTGGCTGGCTGTGTGGGAGGCATTGAGTGGCTCAGTAAGGGAGGAGAACACTGAACGAACGGCTTGTAGAGTTATGTTTTTCCTTTTCGCCCTCTACTAAGCATCTGGTTTCTCTATTAATCCTTGAATAACCAAATCTGCCTTCAGCTTTGAGACCAGTGCCACATGATAACACTCTTCCAGTACCAAAGCTACCAGAGATATGGAGCCTAGAGTATGCAGCCAATGAAGATGTTGCAGTCCATGGGTCAGCAATGGGGAACCAAGTTAATTCAGGCTTTGAGCTTTATATATCTGGTGAGCCTCATCTTATAACACAGCCAGAACTGAATGACTTGGGTTGTGACTTTTGTTTGTCAAAAGCAAAACTTCAAAGATGGCATTTGCTGTTACCTATAACAAAAGTTTCAGTCTTTAAAAGCCATCAAGATAACTTAACACAGTTTTCTTTAACAGATTGACAACCCGTTCTTCTGCGCCAACATTGATTGATTGTTCACAGCTTTAGGTTCTCAGTATGATTCAAAACAGTGGTGTCTCTATTATTTCATCAGTGTTAAGCCTCAAAGATGTCTTGTTATACAATGGTAATGTTCATCCTTCAATACCCGTTAGCTATGCTCCACACATGAAAGAAACATACAAGAACATGGAACTTTTCTTAAAACACACCAAGTACACCAACTGCAACTGAAACATCTGTAATTAGTGGCACTGTTGCTTGGATTGCAGCCAGGATATAACAAATACTGATGTTTCATGTGCCAATAGGACAGCTGTGCTAAACAGTTACATTACAGTAGAAGGAAGTTGGCAATCCATAACCAGTCGACTCCCGGGCAGAAAAATTATACTTTACATAAAACTTGGGCTGATATAAAATATTGTAAAAGCAATGAAAAGGAAACAGGAGGTTTTTGTTACTCAAGACAAATGTTTCCAAGAATAACCAATGCCAAGACAAAGGAAAGCATTATTGTTGGTCCACAAATCCGACACATCATGAATGACACGCACTTCAAAGAGCTGCTGATGTGGCCTGAGAAAATTGCTTGGAAATCATTCAAGGATGTTTTCAAGAATTTCCTTGGCAACTGTTGAGCACCAAACTACATCAAATTGGGGACAATCTTCTTGAAGCTTAGAAAGTGATGAAGTGCAACATGTAATTGAAAATGAATAGAGATGAGTGAGCAGTAAAAAGTTCTAGTTCGATTAGAACCTCGAACTTTAGTGTGTTCGGCTCGAGGTTCTATTCAAACTAGAACTCGAACTGGAACCCCATTAAAGTCAATGGGAGTAGATGTTCTGGTTAATTTTTATACCTATACAGGTGAGGAGAAGCTGCAATTACCATCCATAACAGTAAACTGGATATGTGGAACAACTTAGTGAAGAAAATTTGGCTCTAAGAGTGACATAAGAAAATTCAGGGCTAAAATACTTCATTCCTTTCAACGGCTAACTGAAAAGATGAGGACAGCTTGCAAGCATGAGCGTATCTATAGGAGGTGCAGCGGTAGCAGCTGCTATGGGGCCTTGTATCCTGAGGGGGCCCAAAAGCCCCTTTGACACATAGATTTGGAGATGGTGTGTTATACAATTACTGAACCCCCAAAACAGCAACAACAGAACTTTTGGGCACTGAGTATGCAAATCCAAGCACTCTGTATAATATATATCCACATATATGATAGTTAGATGTTATGTGAGCCTGCAAATGTCTCCAAATAACAGTTTCTGGGTTTGGGAAAGATGCAGCCAACAATACCAAACTTCCTAACTAATGATGTCTATGGAGAGGAAAATGCTATCTAACTAACTAAGAGTAGTCTGTACAGTACAGAGAGTGAGCTGAAAATGGCATTCACAAGGCAATACAGTGAAATATATAAAACATGGTCATGTGATTTTAGCAGTCAATGAGAGCCTTACACCTCAGTGATTACATTTTTGACAGTGCTCTGCACTGATTGGATAACTGCCAAAAGTGCAGAAAGGTGATTGGATGGCCGCCAAAAGGGAAAATAGCATGTCGAACTAGAACTTTACATGAACAAACAGTAAAATGTTTGGTACGGTTAGAGTTCTAAAAATTTGAGAAGTTCTTCTAGAAATTAACTTTTCTAGAACAGTTCGATCAACACTAAAAATGAATTTTCTGCATTCACATTTGAAATTCTCCCCTGCAAATCTTAGTACAGTCAGTGTTGACCATGGTAAATGGTTTCACCAAGATATTGCCACGATGGAAAAGCACTATCAAGGAATCCATTAATGCTAGCTGACTATTGCTGGACACTAGCATGGGATACACTGGACATTGAGTAAAAACTATTCAGCAGCAAAACACTTTGTTTTAGTGGAACTAATGCTGCATGTAACATTTAAATGCTTCGTAATTAGTAAAGCTTAATTTCATGTTTCTAAAATTTTCAGTTTTATCAAAAAACTATATTTTCACTTAACTGAAATCGGTTTTTCATAATCACCTCAAAGGAAGCAAAACTTTAAAAAAAAAATTTGTCCATTGTTTTCTGTGGGACTGGAAGTAGTTCATGCTTTTAATTTCTCTATAACACTATCACAAGACAAATTAAGAATTACATAGTATACATTAAATTAAATAAACTTTTTGTGTAATGTAGAGATGGGCAAGTCTTTGTCACTGAAGATAAGGTGGGGATCCTGAACAGCAAACCCCACTCTATTAACTCCAACCTCCCTAACAGGTCATAGAAAAATGAAACTTTCCCAAATATTGGCTAATAAAACACTATTTAGTACCCAAAATTACCAACACACCTGATTTGAACAATGATGGGCTCTGTATATTCACAATATCCAGGTATTCAATTAAAAGGAGCATGGACAGCCACAGGCATAAAAACTTTAAAAAAAAAATTGTAATTAGTTTTGTCAAAACTGTTTTAATATTTAAAACATTTTCCATACACACATATTTTAAATTCACCCTGATCTTGCAAATTTTCTTTATGCTTTGGTTATAAAAAAATAAAAATTATAAAAATAAGGGGATCCTGATCAGTTCATGCATTATCCAAAAATTACTGCTATGGAACATGCATTTTTACTCATTAACCACTGACAACATAATATCTAATCATCTTATCTAATAAAATATACCCTTATATAATGCACTGGGAATTTAACAAACATTGCATACGGTACAAAAGTCTCAAATTTCTGCTCTAATCTCATTTGCACAAAAATGTGTGACTTTAAAACATTTTTGTGCCGCTTTTGGCACGGAATTTATGTAATTCATGGCAGAAATCTTTTACAGCTTATATTTGGAATGAATTTCAATTTTGGTATATGGAATTAATTATTAAGAAGCAAGTGCATCTTCTTGTATTTTACTCTGGTGCCTTTATAAATTAGAATTGATATAAGTAAATCTTCTCCAATATGTTTGTTGTGGACAGACAAAAACTGTAACACAAAAAGAACAAGACATTTAAAAGTGGTTTGGTAGCTGGATCAGTTTTCAACAGATTTGTTTTTATGTCTACTTTCAGGCTCTTATCTGTGTATAAATGTACTGTCTGGGTGGCAGGTTCATCATTTTTTTTTTATGTAAACCACCCAGTATTTCCGAAAAATGGCTGGACCATGATGCAAACCAAGCACCTGGTTTGAAGCGGCAGATTGTGCACTCCTGCCCCCCTGTCGGAGTGGGGCGACGCGCGCTCCCCTCCGCGCGGAAAACACAATCAAGACCGGATCAGTTCTTCCTTCCCGCGACAGATACCCCTCCGGTGCTTACCGCAACGCTCATCTACTGCGGCCTCACGACACAGCACCCGCCACGGCACTCGCTGAGGACCAAAGGGACGTGCAGAGATCTTTAAGCTACCTGCCCGCGGCAGCCGCTGACACCCCAGAGACCCGTCCCCTGAGCGAACCTCTGCAAGAGGTAATATAATTCTGGGTACCCACAGCTTAAACTGGAGAGAAAATCGCAGTGGGGTACATAATTCAGGAACAAAGCCCTGAGACTAAGCTCCGGCTCAGAGGTGAAACTGGGAGTCGGCGATCAAGGTTGCATCACACGTGGTGGCAGCCATTTTCTACTACCGCCAACACTGCAGCTGCAGCCACTCCGACCCCTGCACGGGTCCCTGAGGGAGGCAACTCGCTTCTCAGTACCCACAGCCTGACTGGTGGGAGCCCTTAGAGGGGGACACATCTCAAGTGCATAGCCCAGAGTCTCAGCTCCATCTGAAAGGAGAAGCTGGAGATTAGTGTGTAAAGCTGCATCATATGTAGTGTCAGCCATTTTCTACTACCTATAATACCGCAGCTGCAACCACTGCTTGACTTACTGGACTAACCAACAACTTGTTCCTGTAATAAATATAAACCCCCAAAGGGGACAAAAGGGGGATTGTACCCTTTTTAACTATTATGGAAAAACCCTCTATAGACCCACTCGACCATTTAAATTTTTATTGGTTCCAGCATACTAACCCTATATTACGCTTTTTCTGCTCTCAATTCCCCCCTGAACCCCACTGATCTTTGGTCCGATCTCCCTAAGTCCAGTTTTTACGTCCTTGAGTGATTTTCACGTCCCCCTTGAATCAAGAATCTGTTGAATTAGGCCCCTTTTGACAATTTTAAACCCAAATTGCTTTTTTCTTGAACTCGAAAACGTTTAACCCACAAATGGTCTGTTGTCCCTGACAGTAGAAAATCAATGTAAGATAAAGTCACTACCTCAGGACAAGGGATTGAAGAATAGAGGGGAAAGAAAAAAAGAAAGGAAGTAGAAAAGAACCTTTTTAATCCAATTACCCCATAATCCCGTTCCGACACGGGGGGAATGCGGGGCCCCAGGAGGTCACAAACGACAAACCAACGACACTCACCCAATTTTTTCCACAGTCCTCACCGCGCTTAAAAACCCATGGAAATAAAAATCCGTTCTCTAAACTTTCGGTTCTTACCAAAACCGAATGTTGACCTAGACCCCAGGAATGGCAGATAAACCTCCACAAGGGGGGGGGAGGACATTTAAAGCTTTTTTTCCCCTTCCGGGCCCCCTCAAGAATATAAACAAAAATTAAAATCAAATCTGATTTAAAACCCCTGTAGCCAGAGCAATCATGTGAAAAAAAGGTGGAAATCCCCATTACATAACTTGCTCATCGAGGAACACGAGCTAGAAGAGGAGGGCAAAATGTCATCCAAACTTCTGGACAAAAAGATAGTTCCGGAGAAAAAACATCAGAATTGGGGGCACCCCAGAACGTTCCAAGGAACCCCTCTCTTCTTTTCAAACAGATATGATGGAAATTGCTCCTGATCCCTTAAAACAGACCTAATGATAACAGGTCCCCCGTCTTCCAAACCAAAACATTTTCATGCGGTCCCAAAGGGATGTATACCCCGCATTCATTTCTTTAAAACCAAAGAAACTTTCTAAAAATTTTACAAACCCCATCTTCTCCAGAAAGTTTTTCCCAAACCCTTTTCAATTTTTCCTGACCACAGGGGCACAATGTCAAAAAAAAGGAATTTCACGCCTTCCACCAGAATTCTGAAGAGCACAAATAGGTATCAGGGGGTTTTCCCCTAAACTAGTGATTTCCAAAGACAACTTTACCACTTCTGCAATACCCTGCAAGAGCAAAGAATTCTCCTGACATGGGGTTCCCCTCCCTCCCCACTCTACACCGCAGAAAGGTCCAACTAGACCGGAAGCCATAACCCCCACTTGGGCCCGAAAAAAAACCAACAGGTCAAAATCGGCCAAATGACGACTGTCTGGAAAGGATTTTATTTTTCCCCCAAGGTTCCCCGGAGTTTTGCTGAAAGCCCCAGTTTTGCTTTCAGACTTAGGCAAAGCTTGCCCCTGAAAATTCCAATTGCGGGAGATATTTTTTATCTTAACTTTTATGTTTCCCTTTTTCCCAGTTTTTTGTTCATCCCCCCTTTGTTCCCAGTACCACAAGCCTGATAAGTCCTCAAGTCCAAAGCTAATTATGGCGTGGACGCATTGGGCTAAAACTAATGTTGTTAATCTTTTATTATTCGATAAATTTTGTCTTTTTGAACGTAAAGGCCTTAATTTTCCTTTTCAAAAGGGGAGATGTGGGGGGATTCTTAGGTCCCGGGCCGGTAGTATGTTGCAAAAGACCTCTCGCAATAAAGACATATCTCGGCTTAAACAAAAAAATTTTTTATGCTTTTTCCCCTCGACCTGGACCTTAAAAAGCGGTGTATCTGTCTTTATTAAGGAATCATTTCATTTTAAAATTTTAGCAATTATTACTTAATGTAGTATGTTATCTTTCAAGGGGCTTTTAATCATTAAAACACCATTGTGCTTATACCCCCGAAACATCAATTATCCCCCTTTTTACCAAAAACACTACTAAGGCTAAGGGAATAATTAAAGGGAACCATAAGTGGGCATTCAATTGGTAATAATAAGTCCCCAAAATAAAATTTGGGGGAGGGGTAGGTACACACCTCTTAGAAACCTCATACGGGGGAAAACTTAATGACCCATGGGGCTACGCTCATCCAAGGAGCTAGACTATACACATTACTCTCACAAAAACTCCCTCGAGACTTGATTTTTTTTCCTCAAAGACAAAAAACCCCAATAGATTCTCCACATTGTCCGCCCCTGCACCCGGGGTTTCCCGAAAATTTAAAAAAAAACTTTTCCTCCTCAAACCCCCCCCATGGGCTTAATAACTTTTTGCTTAAATCTCCCCAAAAAACCTAACGGAAGCCCGCCACCTTACGATTTCTTGATATCCAAAGTCCCACAGCCCCTCTGCAGAATCCTTGTGGTGTGGCAAAGGCCTACATCCGTGGCAATTTTTTTTCTATCAACTAGGGAAAAAAAAACTCAGAGATAAAAAAAAACAGCTCTTGATGGATCAAAATTGACCCCATTTAAAACTCCTCTTACAAACCATAAAAAAAGAATTAAAATATTAAAAAGGGCAACTGAGTATTATTTCATTAAACAGTATAAGAAAACCTAAATAATTAAAAAAGGGAAATTTTTCTTGAAAAGGAGAAGACCTAGTAAAATTTAGCCCAAAAAGTCAAAGTAAAAAACTAAAACACGTATACCTATTTCCCAAAACATCACAATCTAAGTTTTGTGATCCCGCAAATATCGAAGCCTTTGCCAAATACTTTAGTTTCCTTTTAACCCAAACTAGACCCTCAACCTGGGGGTGAAAGATGCAGACATCAACTCCTTTTTGGGAAGAAATTTCTTTTCCCTTTAACTCTGACCAAAATCCCTGATCAACCAACCCATTTTCCTCTCTTGAGATTGAAAAACCATACAAGAAATGTAACAAATCTCCAGCCCTGATGGTTTAAAAAAAATATTTTAAATTTTTTAATACCCTTTTTCACCCCATTTAAACTGAAAATCTTTCAATATTATCCAAAAGGGCCCCCGGAAGAAATTACTCTGTGCTACTATACCACATCCCCAACCTGGAAAAGCTTTGGGTTTGGTTTCCCAAAATAGCCCATTTCTCCTAAAACCCCAAAAAATTTTTTCGAAAACCGGGATAGATAAAAATTTTATTCCATCTTTGATCCCCAATTTCGGGGGGATTGGAGAGCAGCAGACAAGAGATGGTATCAGACGAAATGCGTAGTAAAAACGTCAAAAAACAAAAAAATTGCCATTTGCTTTTCTTCCTTTGACGGAGAAAAACTTTTTTATCGTTCAATTTTAAAACTATATGAATAAAGTATTGCAAAAATTTGGTGTTTGAAGGCTTAATCACTGTCTGCCATCCTGTCCCTGTACTCACTACTCCATCCGCATGAGGCTCTGCATCAGGATTTTTTCTCTGACAAATTTTAAATCACCAACGGTCACTAGACAAGGTATGCCCCTTTATCCCAATCAATATATCGATTCTTCTGGTTGAACCTTAAGGCGGAAATATAGGAAAACTAACAAGTATTAGAGGCACATCACAATAACAACGAGAACCCAGACAAGGTTAGCCTTTATGCGACGACATATTAATAATGAAACAACAGCCTGAGCTTCATTCCCCTCCCTCTCCTTGATCTCCTCCACAGATACGCATACTTATCTTATTACAAACTGAACATAACAAAATCTGTTATTCTGCCAATGGCACCTGCAGTACCCATAAAAACACGCCTCCACCAATATAAACTTTGTCTGGCAGATTCGTACGTTCCGTATCTGGGACATTAGAATAAAAAATTTAACAAAAAAAATTTCATTAAAAAAAGCCGGATTTAAGCCACACCATATGTAAGACAACTTAGGAAGTCATCACCTCTCTATCACCGGCTGAGATCGACAACCTTACCAAACGACCACTGTCATGGATGGCACCGGTATAAACATGGTCATGATGCTACTCTTACCCGTTTTTATACTTACCAGGATCATCTGCCATAGATTTTTCCTAGCTCTTTATTGACCAACCTTCAAAACCTCTTACTAAAATTTATTTGGGGTGGGAAGAAACTAGGTTCCGAAGAGGAGTACTTATATAGGAAAGCTCGGAAGGAGGTCTTATCTATCCTAATTTTGTCACTATACAATATTGCAGCAATATTGGAACCAATGTTTTTCTTTTGGAACCTCCTAATACCAATCATGGTCTACTATGAGACGCAATTATCTCCCGAAAGGTCATATAGAGACTGCTTGATTGCCATGCTATTGGGAGATCCCCCTAAATATTACGAACTATTATCCCTCTCATGCAGCAACAGGTGTGGTGTAGATTTGTGTTAGGTAAACATCTAGTGACAATAGATAAACGCCATTGTCCCTTTCGGCTCTGCTAATCATTTTGCCAGACGCCACAATAACAAATGGATTCAAAATAGGGAATCCTATGAGACCGGAGATGTTGTTTCATAAAGGTGTTTAGCAATTCGAAGAACTAGTGCAAAAATATTCAATTCCGCGTAAGCCAATTCTTGTGTACCTACAGATACGACATTTATCCAGACCCAATGTCTTCTAATTACCCCCCAGGATATGACACCCCTACATGACTTCCTATGGCAGAGATGTGGCAATAAAAGAGGCCTGTCCGCTGCTTATAGATCCCTGACAGATATAGATTTGGAGGTCAAACCTACATATGCTATAAAATGGGAAAAACGGAGAACCTCATGAACCTACTCCACAAAAGAGTGGATAAAGGCAGCGAAATAGTTCATCAAGCATTCAGATGCGCAAACCATGTAGTACATAGTCAGGAAATCCACCTCGATGGTATTTGGACACCTAGCAGGAATTTCACACATGCCTCTAGGGGCTTCGCACCTCTGTTGGAGACAATGTGGAATAAAAGGGTCGCTGCTACACATATGGTGGAGTTGCCCGGTATCCCAACCCTTTGGTGAAACAATTAGAAATCCTTTTATGTGATATCTTTCAATGGATTTTTACCCTAACGCCAGAGTTAGCTATACTAGACCTTACATTCCACGATCTACCTAGTTCGTTCCAGTCTTGTCTCACTTATTCATTGCTACTAGAATGGCAATTGCCCCACAAATCGGAAAACCCTCTCCCGCTACTATTGGGGAGGTTGTCCAAAGAACCATTTCAGCAATACCATTGTGAGACCAGGTTTGGTTGTATCTGTCCGCATTTGTGGTCAAAGCTAGGAATAAGTGGTTACCCTGGACATCATCAGGTTACTTCCTTTAAGATATTGTTATTGTGTACGGATACTGTTGAGTATATTTTCATGACATCTTGCATTGGTTACATAGATGTCAGTGTTGTATTAACTTACTTATCTTATTCTTAAGGACATGCTGTTTCCTGTAATCCAGAATGATTTAGCCTTTAGATATTTGATGCATCTGTGTATTTGGGTGTTTGTTTTCCCGACTTTTTTCCCTCCCTTTGTTTGCCCGTTTGTTTTTGGTCCTCTACCTTACTCATTAATGAGTAGTAACGCACTGAGTAATGTTGTATTTGTTATATATTTTTGGAGAAAATAATATAAATCTTCAAATTTTAAGAAAGAGCAACCAGTCTGGAGGAGGTGGATGAAACAATTAGGAGATTACTAATGATAGACAGAACTGATGCGGAAAGTAACAAAAGCAAGATTTTTTTTTTTTTTTTAAAAGTGGAGGAAGTTTATTATTGTTCAGAAACAACTCTTAAACATATTATTGGTTTGCCTACCTTAAAGTCTACTCTAAAACTTAACCTTTAATTAAATATATTAAAATACATTATATATCCCTTATGCTAGCTATTGAAAAAACCTACCTATCAAAAAATGGAGCACCCGCCTCAACAAGGGCGACCCCACCAGGAACCTATACATAGACACTACTCTGAATACTCTAACTCTAAATAGATAATAATAAATGTCTGTATATATAGCTATGGAAAGTGTCAAAAAACACACAACGATACATGGATATACCATGTCTCTCTCTTTCTTAGTGGTATATCCATGTATCTTTTGACACTTTCTATAGCTATATATACAGACATTTATTATCATCATCTAGTGTAACGGGTGAGCGGTAAAGCGGGTAGTGGACCCACTGGACCACTGCCAGGCTTGCTCCGAGGTGGCGCAACTATGCGGCCGTCGGGCATCTTCACAGAGCCTTTGATAGTAAGGATGGCTTACCACAACAGCCGCCAGGTACGACCTCAGAGCAGTCCCCAGCAGTGGCAGCTGACCAGACAGGACAGAAGTGCCTAAGCTGGGCACCAACAGAATAGGAACAAAGATAAAGCAGACTAGGTAAAGATATGTGCAGGTACAAACAGACAAAGACCAGACAAAACGGATGCCAACCAGGAGGATTAAACGTAAGGCAAAGGAAGAATACAGAGACAGACTGGAAACAACACCAAGAACATAAGCAGAGACTAAAGCTAAACTCAGGCAAGGAACCAAGGCACGACCAAGGCAAGAACATAGGCAGAGAACAAGGCAAGGAAACTCAGACAAAGACACAAGGAGACTAACATAGAGACTAACCAAATATAGAGGCTACCACAAGGACACAAACAAGACAGCGTGTGCACAGCGTGTGCACACACGATACGAACCCACAGAGCAACAACAGCACAACATGACACAACAAGGATCAGGCAGGGAGTGTGGGGAGGTGCAGGCTTATAAACACACAGGTGCAAGGGGATTGGTAGAGGAAGCCCAAGCCCGCTGCACACTGTGGGAATAAAGGAAGGGAAGATGCGTCCGCCGCCCTCTATAGAGCAACAAGGAATTAGGGCAGCAGCCAAGATGGAGGAGCAGCATGGCCAACATGGGAAAAGCCACACAGCAACCGCAGGCGGGCAAGCAGCGGCATCAGGAATGCAAAGGCCGCGGCGAAAGACAGGAACGCGGCACGGACCGTGACATCTAGTTTTGTCTGAGTAGTACCTATTTAGAGTTAGGGCATGTCCCCACTGCACGGGTTTTCGGCCGGTTTTTCAGGCAGTTTGCGGTTTTGTAGACCACCTGAGAAACCGGCTGAAAATTAGCAGAACGGGGCTCTATGGAAAACCCGTGCAAGAGTCCCCACTGCATGGGTTTTCCGCCCGGCGGTTTTGACGCCCGCGGTCCGCCCGCAAAACATTGTGCATGCACATTCTTCCGTCCGGTTTCCGGACGGAATATGTGCATCTCAATGTGAAGGGGGAGGGCTTTTCTTCACTCATCGCGGAGAAAAGCCACCGCACCCCCCCGCGGCCGTGGGGACGGCCACAAAACAGGACGAATTCCGGTCGCATAACTGACTGGTATTTGTCACTTGCCGTGTAAACGGCCCCTTAGAGTATTCAGAGTAGTGTCTATTTATAGGTTCCTGGTGGGGTCACCCTTGTTGGGGTGGGTGCTTCATTTTTTGATAGGCAGGTTTTTGCAATTGCTAGCATAAGGGATATATAATGTATTTTAAATACATTTTATAGAAGATATCTTTATATTTTTGGGATATTATAGATTTTATATTCATTTATATGATCAGATTTTTCACTAAATTTAAATAATTAAATTTTATAAAGTTTGATAATTATAACAAATTACTTTTTATTATTGTACTTGAGAAATATTGGACATTCATGAGTCATTAGTCACATTAGACATCACAGCCGACTCACTTAGGCGCATTTTATGCCAGAAAAAGGGTGAAAAACCCGATTAAACAGGTCTTCCGAAGAGTCCTCACACCTTGTCAGCACCAACCTGGATTCTCACCATTGGATAGATGGATTAAATGGATGGATGGATTGAATGGCAACTAATAGCCATTCAACTCAAGCAGCCTCGTGATCTCCTCACTACTCTCCTTCAAGAGGAACTGAAGCCTGGATGATCTACACTCTTCTGGCTTTTTTTTCTTTTTTAACAATAATTTTTATTGAGAAGTGATATATTACATGGAGCAAAACTTTGACATTACATCATATAACAATGCCATAGATTATTAAAAGTACGTTTTTCCTTTCCTAGTTTTGACATTACATATGATCCAAAGAAAGACCACGGTTTCACACTTCTCATATTTTTTGCAATAACAAAACCTTAGTAAAACTTGTGAAAGTCCAGTCCGCAAAAAAAGAAGGCCTCGTTCACACGGCTTATTTTGGGACTGATTGGAGCCGTGCTGCGCACCGTATTTGCGCTGCAGTACGGCTCCAATCCGTCCCAGTCATTACGGTAATCCACAGTTCTCATAGAGAACTATGGATTCCGTCGCTCCTCCCCGCTCGGCGAATCCGCCACGGGGGGAGAAAGTGACATGCACATTATTTACGGCGCGTACGCGCCGTAAATAATGCATTGTCTATGGGGCCGGCGGGCAGCTCCCCCGCCGCGCCCCTTGTTCAAGCCGTAACTGCGGGCGAAATCCGTCCTGCAATTACGGCTTGAATAAGCCGTGTGAACACTGCCTAAGGAAAAATTATTGATGTTTCTTTATTGTTTAAGCCCTCTTAGTTAACCCCTTTCCGCCTCCTTTTTTTGTTTCTTCCTGATTAGTACATGACATCCCTTCGTACCATAACTTCTGGACTTTCATCCTTGAAAATTGAGGTGTGAAGCTTGCAAATGAAATAACAAACATTTTCACCATTCATTATTATTAAAAATTCTGCACTGTTTTTGTCTTAGCTGCTCCTTTAGTGATCCATTGTTTACAGCTTGTCTCCAGGGGATACAACCAGGGCTGAGAGCTCCTCAGTCCTGGTCGCACATGCTCAGACATCACATCTCCTCTCAGGCAGTTACTGAGTGTTCAAACTCCAGGAGCTGTCATTCTACTCCCGTCCTCTGTACTCCTAAGTAATTAGTCAAACAGTGCAACTAAATAAAAAAGAAACCTCAATCAGGTCTGTGCATTGATCAAGAGAAAAAAGGCTAGGTTCCTGCAGGGATTTGAACCAAGGACCTTTGTGCCAGGGGGCAAAAACTTTACCTTTGAGCTATATTGTATCTATTCACAGCTCTTTATATAAACAGACCTTTCTTTGACTACAGAGAGGAAAGGGCTGGTGATGTCATCCTGCTGGGTCACATGATATGCAATTCAAACAAATCACACACGCCCCCTTCTGAGCACACAGAGCTGAAGATGGATGCAGGAGGTATGAAATGAGATTGTGGCAAAACCCCTTTAACATATGACCTCTGTAAGTGGCTATGTACCTGTGACATAAATTCGGTACCCTCTCTATCTCATAAATAGTGTCCCCAGATTTTTCTTCCTATATGGTAAGACCTCTACAAATCCCACCCCTCTCATCAGCAATAGAAAGCCCAGATAATGTCTCCTCTCAGCCTGTATCTCCTACCCCCAATCTGCCCAGAGAACCCGACAGTTTTTCCAACAAATAAAAAGAGGTCGCTCTAAAATGATCCATTAAATTACTGATTTCCTCATCTGTAAAGGTACCAATAATAAACTTCCAACCACAAAGAAGAGAGTTACCTACCTTAAAGTCTACTCTAAAACTTAACCTTTAATTACATATATTAAAATGAACAGAATCTAAAACTCATTTTACATTAAATAACCCACTGATGATGTTGTTCAGATTTTTATATTTAAAATTTTTACTACATTAAATTTGAAATGTATTTTTGCTGCTCTCACCCTTTATTCTACCTACAGCAAGAGCCGGCACAGCACAGGTATTGCTGGGACCTGTAGTCCACCAAGCAGGATCAGTCCCATAGTTTCTATTCACTGACAAGCTATTCTAAGGACTCTTCTTTGATTTCCAGCCTATCTATAGCCTTTATACATGTTTGGTGTATTACTAATGCGCCTAAGTTCCCTAATGTGGCAAACACACAAGCCAATATATAAAATAGAAAAAGAAAGGAGATGGCGCTCTTCTGTGAAAGTGCGTCTGATAATAAAATTAATAAAATTATAATAAGGTGCTCACCTGGTAGTGTTGTGCAACTAATTTAGATAATGAGAAAAATTATTCCAGCACTCGTGCTACGGTTGCTTGATTAACGTATAAAACGCACTTTTATTGAAGAAAAAGTTAAAACATGATATAAAATCACAGAACAGCTATGAAATTTACGCGTTTCGAGCTCATTACATGGCTCTTAGTTACGACTAAGAGCCATGTAAGGAGCTCGAAACGCGTAAATTTCATAGCTGTTCTGTGATTTAATATCATGTTTTAACTTTTTCTTCAATAAAAGTGCGTTTTATACGTTAATCAAGCAACCGGAGCACGAGTGCTGGAATAATTTTTCTCATTACCTTGCATCCGCGGACTTCTACAGCCGGAGGTTCATTCCGATGTGCACTGTGTGTTGATGGAGCTGCAGCGGACCCCGAGCTAGCCTGAGATTCCTGGTGAGCGTTCATCATTTTTCTTTTGCTATTTACGGGCAACTAATTTAGAGGCACAACACTCATAAGAACCTGGTTGGCTTTAAACAAAAACCCCGGGGACAGCAGCCGCGTGGTCCGGATCTCTAATGCCGACAGGACATCAGGAAAATGTAGAAGACAAATGAAGAAAAAATTGACCAGGCGCTCGTCTCATGGAAATGAATCCTCTTGTGGAACCAACGTAGGATAAAATATTAACTTTATTCCATAACAAAACATTCAGAAGGTGGATTTAATGGTTATTGTAACTTGCATAACGCGTTTCGTGCCAGAAAGCACTTCATCAGATGCTCAAATGTTACGCCTTCCTTCATACATGTCTCCCTTCTTGTCGGCTGTTCTGGTCGAGCCTGGTTTCTTGCTGTAATGTGTCCGTGGAATATGTGAGATTGGGAGTTTTTGCCTGGAGTATTGGTTTCTTCCCCTGCGGCCCCTTGTCAAGCTGCAGGCGAGGAGCATCAAGCATCCATTCTGCAGCATAAGCATAAATTTCTAAAAGAAAAAAAAAACTGCACGGACTCCTCATCTCCGCAGGGATTGTTTTTTTTTTTGCTGCATTGTGTTTTTCATCTTCACCTTCGAAGAGCCGTCCCTTTTTTTTAAATTTATTTATTTATTTATTTTTTACACACATTTGTAGTCCCTCTAGCATTCAAGACCATTTGCCGGGACAATGGCTTGTACACTGTTCTGCAATATAAAGACAATGCAGAAAGATCTACCAAGTTGGCCGGATTTTGAGAAACATGCATCTTTTTGATCATGTTTTATTCAAATTTTTTGAAGATGCAAAATAACCACGGAAATGCAATTTTGCCTTTGGGAATTTTTTTTTTCTTGTACAGTGTTTTCATATCGGATGAATTATGTTATATTTTGATAGATCGGACTTTTACGGACTCAACAATACCGGTTACGTGCAACTTTTTATTTTTTTTAAATTTTAACTTTTAATAATAATCTTTTCTTATTTTTAAAACTTCCATTGTTTTTATTTATCAGTAGCCTCTCTAGGTACTTGACCGGGGGGGGAGTGATTGCTTGTACACCGTTCTGTATTAACCCCTTCCCGCTGCGTAGTCATAATAAAATGGCTCTTGTTTTTTTACTCCTTGCCTTTCAAAAGCCATAACTTTTAGAAAATTACATCTACATCGACATATGAGGGCTTGTTTTTTGTGGGACAAGATATACTTTTTTGATGGTGCCATTGACCTTATCAAAAAATATACTGGGAAACGGAAATAAAATTGGGGTGAAATATGAGAAAACGTACTTGCCATGCTTGTGGGTGTTTGGTGTAAATGGTGTATTACCTGTATTTTGCAGGTTGGCATGCTTCAGATGATACCAAATATCGAGGGTTTTCATTATGTTTTGAGACTGTTAAAATATCAAAAACATTATTTCTTAAATTTGTGCTGCGGAGCCATTTTCTGCAAAAGATCACTTTCTTGTTCTTACCCACATGGACCTGAGTAAAGATGTATTTTTTTGCGGACTGAAGACAAAGCAACTTTTTGATCACTTTTTATTCCAATTTTAAAGGGATTGTCTCACTACGTTGATTCATCTTACCTTAGTCCTGTTTTCTTGGTTTCATTTTGAATTCAGAGGGCGTGTTTACTGGCTTCTACTAGGCTGCAGTAGAAGCCAGGTCTGTAGCTATAGTGACCAGTGCTGGCAGCCTATCAGGATACATCAAACAGGTCTGTAGATATAGCGACCAGTGCTGGCAGCCTATCAAGAAATATTGAACAGGTCTGTAGCTATAGCAACCAGTGCTGCGGCCTATCAAGAAAGATTGAACAGGTCTGTAGCTATAGCGATCTGAGGAGCTGATGCAGCCCATACAAGAGGGGATATCTAGGAATAGATAAAACACTGTTAATGGATACATATTGCAAAGTGACTTGTTTTTGCAAGAGCTTTAACATAAAAAGCAGCAATCCTTGTAGTGAGACAACCCCTTTAAGGGGATGTAAATAACAACCAATTTTGGCATTTGGTTTTCTTCTACGGTTTTCAGCATACAAGGTCAATGATGTTATTTTTTTCGGCAATCAGACTTTTACGGACGCGATGATATCAAATATGTGGAACTTGTAGTATCCTTTTATTTGTAAAATGGCAAAAGGGGGGTGATTTGAACTTTTAATATTTTCACATTTTTTATACTTTTAAAACTTTTTTTTTTTACACTTGAACATTCAGGGCCACATGTATGAAGTTTGGCGTTTAAAGGGCAAATTTCATGCTCATTATAGTGGCATAGAATGCGCCTGATTTATGAACCTGTTCTACTGCGGGTCATAAATCAGGCACATTCTAGCGCTTAGGCAACAATTCTGGCTCAGGTAAACCACTTTGCAAGTGCTCTACCTGTTCCAGCAGTAATGTGCCTAGAAATGCCGTAGCAAAGCTATAAATCTATAGCTTCATACGGATCTAGTGCGCCCCGCCTCCCACACGCCCCCCGTGATCGGGCGCATTACAAAGTGCTGCGGGCACTCTATAATGCGCCTGATATTGGCATACGGGCACTTTTAAAATATAGCGAACAGGGCTGCGCCAGTTTTCAGGCTGAAAAGAAGCCAGACTTCTGGCGTAGCCCTTTCATACATGTGTGATCGCTTGTACAAAAGGTATGCGCGTCCGTTAGCGCCGTTGAAAGTCGGTGCTTGCAAGAGAATACATTCAACATGCAATGGTCCAAGGCAGATTCCTGCCTTGTATACTTTTCTATTTCTAAGCGCCTGAAAGAGGTGAAAATACGTCTGAATGATGACGGTGATTTTACACAGCAATCAATGAGTGCTGAACTTGTACAATGTTTTTACCGTATTTGCCCGGCTCTGAAGTACGCCCTGCAAATATGCCGTGTGAACATAGCCTTACTTCCTACAAGAGCAACAATAGAAGCAATTATATAGTAGCTATAGACCCTTCATTAGGCTACCAGCTGCCATGGAAACTGATCACCGGAGAGGGGCGATCGGCGTGAGGAGCGGTGCACATTCAGACACTACTGTGCTGCTTAAAGGGTTAAACAGCAGGGATCAGAGTCAGCTGCATTCCCTGCTGTTGATGGCGGGTGTTAGCTGTAATACTCAACTGGCAACTGCCACCTATGGAACGGGTTCAGCAGGTGAGCCTGCTCCATACAACTATAACAGCATGTCATACCAGTATATTAAATTTCGGTATGGGGTTAATAATATATTGCATAACAGTGCACAATAATGGCCTATGGCAGGGTGTAATAGGAATAGTAACATTGCAGCCATTGAGGCTTTCATTAGACCTCCAGCTGCCATGATAACTGTTCAGCACTCCACAATATAGCCACAGGGGGACAAATCAAGCAACAGAACAGTGGGCAGCACCATTCCTTAATCTTTTAGATGCTACAAACGCATTTGCTGCGCCATCTATGAGGTTAGGATGTCGGGATCGGAGCTATCTCCAAACCCAGCTTTAGTGGTGGGTCCCATCTGTACCTTACTGGCATCAGATGGAACCCTGTAACTTACTGGCTTGAGGCACCGTGATGTAGTATTAGGTCACAGTGATCACGCAGCCACTAAACCTGTGCAGACAGGACGGATCAGACCCAAGAAGGTTCACAATCCTAAAAACGTTCATAAAACTGAGTGTTTTCTCCACTGCCCCTCAAAAGCTGCTGAAAAAATGCCGTTTTTTTGTGCGTTTTTTGCACGTCTTCAAGTCTGTTTTTTAATGTCTGCATAAATGAAGCCATTGGATGTAACTCTGCCCCACAAAAGGGGATGGAAAGCACATTACTGCATTTATATGTAATCTTGTAGTTGTTTTACGGATTTTGGTGCTAATAAAGTTATCTCGCTTTTGCCGCTAAAAATCAGGTTTTTTTTTACGGATTTTGGCGCTAAAATCCGTTTTTTATGGATTTTAGTGCCAAAATCCATAAGAAACTGGACTTTAGCGACAAAATCCGTAAGAAAACGTATTTTTAGCGACAAAAGCGAGATAACTTTAATAGCGCCAAAATTCATAAAAAACTTCAAAATCCATTAAAAAAACGTAATTTAGTGCCAAAATCCATTAAAATAAATATTTTCAGCGACAAAGTCCGTAAAAAAAGTATTTTAGTGCCAAAATCCGTAAAAAAATTATTTTTAGCAACACAAGCAAGATAACGTTAACAGCACCAAAATCCGTAAAAAACATATCTTAGCGCCAAAATCCGTAAAAAAAACCGTACTTTTAGCATCAGAAACTAGATAACTTTATTAGCGCCAAAATCCGTAATAAAATGTATTTTTTGCGAAAAAATTTTGAACTGCACAAAAGTCGTTAGCAACCAAAGCATGATCATTTTATTACGAACGGTACAAACGAGGACACAAATATGTCGTGGGAACATACCCTTAACCTGTTCGGTGCCATGATCAATACCTGTGCATATTTCCATGCACGAGCATCATGAACAGGTATGCAAGCATGTCAGTACAGTGACATGAAAACAAAGCCCATTTTTAGTATCTAGAAAATTAAAAGTAATGTTGGCAATTTAAAAAAATAATTAAGATGCCTTTTTTCTTTTTCTATAAAACACCTCTTCAGTAATATCATCGATGACAGCAAAAAAAATAAAAATAAAATAACACTACCTGCTGTTTCACAGAGCCCCAGCCAGCTTCAAGCTCACTTCCTGGTCAGGCTATGGGTGGTTCTATAACAGTGATTGACATCTCAGCTCTGGTATTCCTAGCTAATCCTATAACAGTGACATGAGTGGAGGAGGTTTGTAAATAGCAGTGCACAAAGCTACAGAGCTCTAAAAGGTTGAAGTTTGTTAGTGACATAGATAGACGAGTTCCTGTGCTGGAGATAAGACTCAGCAGGGAGTGAGGGGGCAGCTGGAGCAATGAGAGCAGAGAGAGATGGCCGGTAACCTGGAGAAACTTGTGTACAGTAGCAGTAGATAAAATCTCCTCTATCTCCTACACAAAGCAAAATAAAAAAGCAATGTATTAGTAATAATCTTTATTTACCTTTGCCGACATGTTTAAAGCGAATCAATGTGGTGAGAAAACCCCTTTAACATGCAGAAATGTGGTGCCTGTAGAAACTACAATTTTTTCCTGCAAAAAAACCTAAAAGCCTGATAAGCAGTTTAGTTCTAAAAGTATAAAAAACATTTGTTCAGGATTGCCCAAATGATTTTACCTAAATCTCTAAAATAGCTTAGTCACTTAAAAGACGCAGCAATTTATTTTGTTCCTTTTGTATTTTTCTTGCCACCTCACAAAAGCTGTAATGTTTTGTATTTTTCCATCTACATAGTTATACGAGGGCTTGTTTTTTGCAGGACAACATGTACTTTTTAATGGTATCATTGACCGCATCATAGAATGTACTTGGAAACCCCAAAAATTTCTATGTGGGATAAAATATATATATACCGTATATACTCGAGTATAAGCCGACCCGAGTATAAGCCGAGGTACCTACTTTTGCCACAAAAAATGGGAAAGCTTATTGACACGAGTATAAGCCTAGGGTGGAAAATGCAGCGGCTACTGTTAAATATCAAAAATAAAAATGGATACCAATAAAAATTACATAGGCAGTTTTAATGTCCCCCATAGGCAGATATATGTCCCCCATAGGCAGGTATAGGCAGTTTAATGTCCCCCACAGGCAGTTATAGGCAGGTATATGTCCCCACAGGCAGTTATAGGCAGGTATATGTCCCCCACAGGCAGTTATAGGCAGGTATATTTTTGGCACTAAAATACTTTTTTTACGGACTTTGTCGCTAAAAATACTTATTTTAATGGATTTTGGCACTAAATTACGTTTTTTTTAATGGATTTTGAAGTTTTTTATGAATTTTGCCGCTATTAAAGTTATCTCGCTTTTGGCGCTAAAAATACGTTTTCTTACGGATTTTGTCGCTAAAGTCCAGTTTTCTTATGGATTTTGACACTAAAATCCATAAAAACGGATTTTAGCGCCAAAATCCGTAAAAAAAACCAGATTTTTAGCGGCAAAAGCGAGCGAACTTTATAGCGCCAAAATCCGTAAAACACTACAATATTACATATAAATGCAGTAATGTGCTTCACATCCCCTTTTGTGGGGCAGAGTTACATAGGCAGTTATAGGCAGGTTTATGTCCCCCATAGGCAGGTATAGGCAGGTATATGTCCCCCACAGGCAGTTATATGTCCTTATAGGCAGGTAATAGGCAGGTTTATAAGCAGGTATATGTTCTAATAGGTAGGGTATAGGCCGGTATAGGCTGGGTATAGGCTAGGTATAGGCTGTTATAGGGAGGGTATAGGCTAGGTATAGGCTGGTACAGGCTGGGTATAGGCTGGCATAGGCTGGGTATAGGCATGTATAGGCTAGGTACAGGCTGGTATAGTCAGGTATAGGCTGGTATAGGCAGGTATAGGCTAGGTATAGGCAGGTAATAGGCAGGTATAGGCTGGTATAGGCAGGTATAGGCTAGGTATAGTCAGGTATAGTCAGGTATAGGCTGGTATAAGCAGTATAGGCAAGGTATAGGCAGGTAATAGGCAGGTTATAGGCAGGTATAGGCTAGGTATAGGCAGATAATAGGCATGTATAGGCTGGTATAGGCAGGTATAGGCTAGGTATAGGCTGGTATAGTCAGGTATAGGCTGGTATAGGCAGGTATAGTCAGGTATAGGCTGGTATAGGCAGGTATAGTCAGGTATAGGCAGGTAATAAAAAAACAAACAAACACTTACCTGACTCCCTCGCCGCTCCGCCTCCTCGTGTCCGGCCTTTCCCGCGCGCTGGTCTCCCATCTTCCGGCACAGGCGGGTGATGTCATCAGGCCGCCATCCCAGCGTTATGACACACGCTGCCGTGCCGGAAATTCCGGCCCAGCCGCCAGTTGCGGCGCCCCGGAGTCCACTGCGGAGCAGGGAGCGCACGCTCTCTGCTCCGCAGTGGTATCGTCCCCTCGATGCGCTCCGGAGGAGTCGCATAAAGGGGAAGAGATCGCCAACAGCGCCCGGGCCACGGCAGCACCGGGACGCTGTCGGCTGTACTCGGGATTCTGCTATATGCGCTCCCTGAGGAGTCGCATATAGCAAGAAGTGTCCCTGCCGGCGCACGGGCCATGGCAGCGCCCAAGCGCCGACAGTGACTCGAGTATAAGCCTAGGTAGAGTTTTTCAGCTCATTTTTTGGGCTGAAAAAACTCGACTTATACTTGAGTAAAATACGGTATATATATAAAAAAAAAAACAAGCAATTGCATAATTTTTCGGTTTCGTTTTTAGGAGTTAACTGTTTAGTGTAAATGACATGTTTTCTGTATTCTCCCGGTTGGTACGATTCCGGTAAAAAATTAATTTGTAGAGATTTTGTTTTTGATTTTTACTACTTTAAAAAAAATCTTTTTTCTTTTTTTAAATTTTTGCTACAGCGTCATTTTCTGCGACCAATAACTTTTTCATCTATGGACCTGAGTGAGCGCTCGTTTTTTGCTGGCTAAAGTGTAGTTTTTACTTGTACCACCTTGGCAGACATGTGACTTTTTAATCACCTCTTATTCCAATTTTTTTGGGGATGTGAAATGACAATATTGGGGTTTGGAATTTTTTTTTTCTTTGGTATTCAGCATACGGGATAAATAATGTTGTATTTTAATACCAGATGCGACGATATCAATTATGTTTAATGTTATATATTTTTTCTTTGGAAAACAGCAAAAGAGGGGGAATTTGAACTTTTAATATTTTTTTTATTGCAAAATGACCAGAAAACGCAATTTCGGCATTGAGAATTTTAATTCTATGGTGTTCAGTATAGGTGGTAAATTATGTTATATTTTAATAGATTGGACTTTTACAGGCATGGCGATACCAATCATGTAGAACTTTTTTATTTTGTTTATTTGTAAATGATAAAAACGGGCGTGTTTTGAAAGTTAAATTTTTTTAAAAAAAACTTTCATTTTATTTATTTTTTGCTGTTACTTGTAGTCCCTGTAGGGTTCTTGACTAATAGGGGGTATGATCACTTGTACACTGTTCTTCAATATGTACACTTACGTAAAGTCAGGGATATTTGGCTTTTAGTTTAAATTTCAGAATGAACATAAAATTTCTTGAAACTTTTTACACAACTTGCTGATCTCTAACAAAGATGCTTATTGGAAAAATTCACAACAGGTGTTTGAGCCCTGAATCACTCAATACATTTAGGGGATCAATTTGAATTGGGATTTAAACAGTTCTCTTCATCCTGCTGTTCACAGTTTAGCATCATGAGATCAGAGATCAAGACAACACCTTACAATTGACCAGTACCTCCTTATTGTGAGGCTTCAAACAGGGGGCTCTCAAAAAAGGGCCCTGAGCTAGGTGCCGGTGGGTCATACAGGGGATCAGAGATCAGAAGCTAAATTTGTATTAAAATTACGTACTCAAAGTAAAAGGGTTTTTTCCCTTTAGACCGCAAAATTTGGCTGTGCCCATCCGGTTTTTTTATATTTTTTCTTGAAGGGTTTTAACACTGTCAAATTTTCATATCAACAGGATGGGATTGACCAAATAGGGCCACCAAAACTTCTCCCAATTTAGAGTGGAAAAAGGGCTGCGATTGCATGGTCAGTCTCCATTTATTCCAGTGGGAGTTTTGATTACAGTCAAATGTAGCCGCTCAACTGCTGAGCTCCCATTAACCCCTTAACGACCACCCGCCATCTTTTGGCGTCAGGCATTTAAAGTCGTTCTTCGCAACGATGTCTTTTGCTCACTGCAACATCGGTTTGCGGTCCCACACGGGCACAGCTAAGAACGAGTGTACCTTCACTCCTTTTCCCGCACAGCCCTGAAGTGGTTCCTCCCTCCCCGCCTTCCCCCTTGATTTCGCGGTTCGTGACCGCGCAAAATCAAAGGGTTTTCCCCCTGCTCTTTTGGTGTCGGGACACCCGGTGACCCCAAAACCCCGGGGAAGGGGCCCGTCACCCCGGGGGACCTAAATTTAATAAATATGCTAAAAATTTACCAAGTGTAAAAAAAAAAAAAAAAAAAAAACTGTTCTCCCTTCAGGGATTAAAAAAAAAACAAAAAAAAGTGTAAAAAAATAAATAATAAAAAACAAATTTTTTTAAAAAAAATATTACAACAACACACACAAAAAACCCTACACAATTAGGTTCCAACAATGTAAAACCGTAAAATTTTCTAACAATTAAATTAAGTTAAATGTGAATGGTGTAAAAAAAAATGTAAAAATTAAAAACTGCAAAAATTCCCCATAATTTAAAAGTGGATTTAAAAATATTCCCCCAAAAAATTTAAATTTCTCGAGTAAACAACCCCCCCCGTAAACTGCGCATTGAAAAAAAAAAAATTTTGACTTTGAAAGCAAGGAGGGAAAAACCCCCCAAAAAAGTGCGCCATTAAAAGGGGTTTTTGCCCCCAAAGTAAAATTTGACTGAAAGCTGCAAATGAAAAAAAAAAACTTTTCACCATTTATCATTATTAAAAAATTTTTGGAGTTTTTTTTTTAGCTGCTCCTTTAGTATCCATTGTTTTTCGCTCATCTCCCGGGGGTAACCAGGGGAAGAGCCCCACGTGGGAAAAGCTCAGATATCACATTTCTCTAGCGCTACTGATTTCAAACCCCCGGTCTCATTCACCCTTCCTTGACTCCCTTTTAAAAACCAAAAAGACAAAATAAAAAAAAAACCTTAATCAGGTCTGTGCAAGATTTAAAAAGGAAAAAAAAACCCCCCAAAAAGGTTTTTTTTCCTGCAGGGGTTGAACCAGGACCCTTTGTGTGAGGCAAAACTTTCTCTGGGCCCCATTTTGTTCACGCTTTATACAAAACAACCTTTCTTTGCTAGAAGAGGAAAAAGGTGGTGATGCAGCCTGTGGGTCACATATCTGCAATTCAAAAAATCACACACCCCCCTTCTGAGCACACAGACTGAAAGGGTGGATTAGGAGGTTGAAATGAGACGGGGCAAAACCCCTTTAAGTCTTTCAGGCTTCGGCTTAAGGGGGTTTAAAAAAAATGGATAAAACCGCCAAAGGGGGGCCACTTTTCAAAGTAAGATGGTTCATGGCCAATTCTTAGTAGGGGCGGGTTCCCTCCTGTCGAATTCATCAATGTTGAGGTATTTAA
>JAODAL010044572.1:0-32743 GCA_025379985.1 Phyllomedusa bahiana | reverse complement strand
ACACCGCGGGGGAAACATTAATAACCCCTCCCTTCCCCAGAACCCAAAAAGATACTTAAACACTGCACTCCAAGCCCAGGGGATAGATTCATCAATCCCTTCCTTACTGTAGACCACCAAGAAAGCTTTTACATCCCCCTATGTATGAAGCCCACTAAAAAAAGCATGCATTTACCCCTTCACAGCCCTATACCACCAGAAAATCATGCCTTAACCCTTCTACTCCTCTAGACCATAAAGGAAGCATGTAATGACCCCTCCCTTATCCTAAGCCACCATAGAAGCATGCATTACCTCTTCACTACCCTAGACCAATGGGACAGCATACATTAACCCCTACACTACCCTAGACCATCAGGGAATCATACAATAACCTCTCCTCTACCCAGGACCACCAGAAAAATATGCATTGCTACTTCACTACTTTGGGGGAAAGATTTTTAAACCCTTACACACATAGACCATGGGGGAAGCAGTCATATTCAAATCCTCCTAACCACCAGGGAAGGTTTTAAATAACTACCATACCCTGACCATTGGGAAGATGTATTAAAAACCTTACGCTACCCTAGACCACCAGGGGAACATGTAATAACCCCTTATTCCCCTAGAAAAATATGCTTCCCACCCCATCCCCAAAATGGGCTTTTTTGTGCACCTATAATTGATGGGTCGTTAGGGATGGTGAGCTGTGAGGATGGGAATGGTTTCTCATCTGTCAATTGACAAGAGGAGGTGCCAGCAGCAGCCAACGCCCAGGAAGAGCCTGCGGCTGACCTTCAAAACTGTAGCGGTTTCGTAAGATCTGCTTTTTGATGAAATTTTGTCTTAGTTCCGGGGCCAGATCCAAAAAACCTTGCACAATATGAGCTTCTACCCTCTATCACGGGGGGGATGGGGTATTTTATATTCGGCATGCTTTACAATAGCATGCTCCATATCACTATATGCAGGAGATCCCCAGGTTATACCAGCATGCTCCATTTCACTATATACAGGAGATCTTCAATTTATACCAGCTGCTCCATATATATATACAGGGATCCCGGTTAACCGCAGCTCCCTTTTCCATATGCGGAGATCCACAGGTTATAACCGCATGCTCCAATTACTATATGCAGGAGATCCCGGTTATACCGCACGCTCCATACAAATTTTAAAACAGGAATCCCCAGGTTATACCAGCATCCATACACATTACAGGCGATCCCCAGGTTTACAGCTGTCCATATCCCCTTTTCCAGGAAGTGAGGTAGTTTACCCACGGGGGGGAGGAGGGAGCTAGTGTTTTGGGAGGGGTTTCTGCGCTGGGAGGTCGGGAGCTTCTTCCCTGTTTTCTTGGGGGGAGAGCTGCCCCCAAAGGGAGAGTGGGCTTTCCCAAACCCCCCGCCCGAGCAGACCCCCTGGGGGCATACAAACCAATTCCCCCCTTTTTTTGGGGGGGGGGTCCCCGTTTTTGGGGTCCCCCCCCCCCTCCCCGGGGGGTTGGCATTCCTCCCGCCCCTGCAGGCGGCGGGGGTTCCTTTAAATTACCCGGCGCAAGAGTAGCGTGGTGTAGCGCTTCTTGCGCCGCGGGGACCCCTCAACGGGGGTTTCGCGGCCGAGCAGCCGCTCACCCCCCGCGGCCTACTGTGCAGGAGGGGGGGCAGGAGGGATCGCTCCCCCCCTCCCTCCCCCCCCTGTATGTACCGTTGTGCGCGCCGTGCATAAGGTCGGCGCAGGGGGAATTTCGCCGGGCTGCAGGGGGGTGACGCGCGGGTGCTCTCACTTCCCCCTGCGCCCCTGAAGAGATCGGGCGGGAGCGGCCCCGGGTGCAGGAGCCTTGTGGGGGAAGTGGATTTTATTTTTTTTATTTTTATTACTTTGGGGGTCTACCCGGCAACAATTGGGGGGACACCTGGCAAAAAGGGGGGCACTACCGGGAACAGAGGGGGCATATGGCAACAAAGGGGGGCCTACCTGGCAAAAAGAGGGGACATTACCTGGGAGCAATGGGGGGATACCGGCAACAAAGGGGGACTACCCGCACAGAGGGGACTCTTACCCCCGGCAGCTAAGGGGGCGACTTACCTGGCAACAGAGTGGCAACTACCTGGCTAAACAGATGGGGGGCACTACCTGGCAAACAGATAGGGGGCACTACCTGGCAACAGAGGGGCACTACCTGGCAACAGAGGGGGCACTACCTGGCAACAGAGGGGGCACTACCTGGCAACAGAGGGGACATCTACCTGCAACAAGGGGACACTACCTGGCAACAGAGGGGACACTTACCTGGCAACAACGGGGGCACTACCTGGCACCAATGGGGGCACTAACTGGCAACAATGGGGGCACTACCTGGCAACAGAGGGGACAACTACCTGGCAACAGAGGGGACATCTACCTGGCAACAATGGGGGCACTACCTGGCAACAATGGGGGCACTACCTGGCTAACAGAGGAGGCACTACCTGGCCACAGAGGGGGCACTACCTGCAACAAAGGGGGCACTACCTGCAACAAAGGGGGCACTATCTGGCAACAGATGGGGGCACTATCTGGCAACAGATGGGGCACTATCTGGCAAACAGAGGGGCACTACCTGGCAAACAGATGGGGCACTACCTGGCTAACAATGGGGGCACCTACCTGGCTAACAATGGGGGCATCCGAATGGCACCTACCCGGCTAACCAATGGGGGCACCTACCTGGCTAACAAAGGGGGGCATCTACCTGGCTACAGAGGGGGACTCTACTTGGCTACAAGGGGGCATCTACCGGCCTGTAAGGGGCACTACTGGTTATGGGGGGCTACTACCTGGCTATAAGGGCCTCTCCCTGGTTTTCTTCCAAAGCCTTTATGCAGTTAGGGGTGGAGTGGGGTGTGGTTTTTTTTTGAAGGGGCGTGGCATCCCGCAAGTGGGCTTTGCCCATGAAAATTTTTTCCCGGCGGCGCGCGTAGCGCGCCGCCCACTAAGGCCCTTTGCTTTTTCTTTTTTTTCAAAATTTGGAACTATGGGGGGGGGTCGTGATACCCATGTGTGGGCCCGGAGGAAAGTGAGAAACCGGCACATTTTGACAGGGGGGGGGGAAACGCGGGGGGCTTCCCTTGCGGGGGGGTCCTCTGCTTTCACGGGCCCGCTTATGGGGTTTTCAGTAATGAAACGAAAAGAGTCAACAGAAAAAAAAACCCTTTTCGGGGGGGCAGATCTTTAAGAATGCCCCCCAGCAGGGGGCATGAAGAAAGGCTTCGGGAAATGCAAAAGCTGCCCCCTGAAAAGGGGACTGTGTCTTTCCTGGAGCTCAGGCATTCGTACGAGGGAGGAGCTGGCGCCCCTGATTTGTTCAAAGAATCCCGGGGTCTAAGAAAAAAGGGAAAAGTCACAGCTGGAGATCTAATCACAGCCGCGACCATTCCTGCAAATCTGCAAGCACCCCGGGGGACTGAAAAATTTTTGTGGGGAAAGAAGCAGGGGAAAGTCATCAGCGGCAGTGCCCCTCCCTGGGGAGGAGAGAGGAGCTGGAGAGGGGCATTTGGATGTCCCTTTTGTCAGCAGCAGGGGAAACCTGTGCCTCAAAAAAATTGGTAAACCAAGGGGGGGGGTTTTGCCCAATTTTTATCAGAAAACGACGGCAGGGGTTGTACCCGGGAGATATTTGGTGGTTTGCAAGCCTGTGCCTTTTCTTTCCATTTTCGACTGTTTGGGGACAAAAGGGAAAAACCCTAGAGGAACACATTAAAAGTGCTTTTTTGCACCTCTGCCCAAACTAAAAGGGAGAAAGCAACCTGACATTAAAAAACGGGGTTAAATTCAAATTGAAAATGTTAATTTGTATGTAAAATTTTTCCTGTTTCCTATTTTGAGATTTTGTGAAAAAAATACTGATAAAAAAAAACATTGGAAGGGAAAATGATTAGGGGGGTTTTTAAAAAAATTTAACCCCTAACCCATTACCCCCGGAAAAACATTTATCCCTAACATCCAGGAAGGTTTAAAAACCCAACTTTCTGGCCCCCCTTAAGTTGGTTCAGCCCCCTGGGTTTTAAAGCCCCCAAAGATATAACCCCCTAAGGAAGAAGAAAAAAGGAAAAAAATTTTAGGGCCAAAGGTTAAAGGTTTTTGGGGGAAAGGAAAGGGAAATTTGGGGGTTCCCCACCCAATTTTAATCCTGGGGCAATTTTAGGGCGGAAGGAAAAAAGGAATCCCTTTTATTTTTCGGTTTTTTGAAATACCCCTCTATCAAAAAGAATTTGGGGGAAAGTGGGGGGAAAAATTAATAAAATTTAAAAATGTAAAACGGGACTTTTTTAAAAGGTTAAAAACCTTAAAACTCCCCTGTTTGAAAAAGGAAAAAATTTTAAAAAAAAAAAAAATTAAAAAAAATATCCCGGTTGAAGAAAAAAAAGGGGGATTACCCAAATAAAAGGGCCCCGGTTCTAAAAAAATACAGTAAATTCAAAGAAAAAAAATTTTAACAAAGATAGTTTTTCCCAGTCAACCTTCTTTTAACCTTCGCCTTGGGGGATATTTCCCCCGAAAAAAAGGGGAAGGGGAAAGGGAAAAATAAAAAGGGTCCCAAGAAGGTTTTGCGGGGGGGGAAAAACCCCGGTCCTGGGATTTTGGGGCCCCCTTTTAATGGGGATTTTTTTCCCGGGAATTTCCCCCCCTGAAAGGGCCCTAAGGTAGGTGGCTCTGGGGAAACGAGAAACCCCCAATGGAGGAAACCCTGGGGTTTTCCCAGGGAAATAGTAAAGGAAAAATATCCCAAAAAACGGGCCCTTTTGACCTTGGTCCCCAGGGGGTTTACAGACAAAAAAGGCCCGGGTTCCCTTTGGAAAAATTTGAAGGGGGGGGGCCCAGAGGTTGGAAACAGGAGGTAAAAAAAAAAAAAGGGGAATAGAAAAGGAAAGTGGTAAAGGAAACAAGGGGAATTGGTTTTGGGTGTTTAAAAAAAGGGGGGGAAAAGGTGGGGGGGGAGTTAAAAGGTCGAATGAGGGGGGGAGGTTGGGGGACAAAAAAGGGGGAAGGTTTTTTGGGAAAAAGGGGAAAAGTTTTGGAGGATGAAGGGGGGGAAAAATGGGGGGGTTGAAAACTGGAGGGGGAAAAGGGTGCCGGTAAAAGCCCCCTTTTACAAAAGTGGGGGGGAGGGTGCGGGCCCCCACCACCCCCTCCGGGCCCCCAACCAGGTCCCCTTCTGCCTTAGGTTTACAGGGGGGGGGCGGGCTATGCAAACAGTTGCGGTGGGGGGGGGGGGGGGCCCCTGGGTTTTCCCGGGTCCCCCAATTTTTGGGGGAAAAGTTAAAAAAAAAAATCTCGCCGCTTTTTGGGGCTCAAAAAAAATGGGGAGAAGCCCCGGCCCCACTATAGGGGGAAAGGGGAGATCCCCTGCCCCTTTTGGATGGAAAAAGGCGGGGCCCTTTTCCCCCTTTCCGGGGAAACAAAGGACAGGGGGGGGGGGGAAACCCCGGGCCCCCCAAAACCCGGGCCCAGGGTGTACCCAGGGGGAAAATTGAGGGGTCCCCCAGATGGGTTTTGGAAAGGGGGAGCTAGCCCCCCCGGGGGGGAAAGGGGGGTGGAGCCCCTGTTTTGGGGGAAGGATTTTCAGGGCCCGGTTTGACATTTTTTTGCCCTGATCCCCCCTTCGGGGTTTTCCCCGTTTTAAAACGACATTACCCTTCGTCCCGGGCCGGGGTTTTCTAGAACCCCTTTTGGCCCCCGTACGAGGTTAAGAAGTATTCGCCCGAGTTGGCGGGACTTTTTTCCCCAAATTTAAATTTCCCGCCAAAAAAAATTAAAAAAAATTAAAAAAAAGAAAAAGTCCCTTTTTTCTGAAAAGAAAAGGGGGTATCTTTTTACTTTTACATCGAAACCTGGCAAAGTAGGTACAAAGAGGTAACAAATCCCAACTAAAAATTCCGGGGACAAACCCATGGTTTGGGCCCGGGGCCTGGATTTTTTTTGGTTTAAAAACCTAAAGGTTCAGGTAACCCATCCCCATACCCCAAAACCTCCGCTTTTTTTTGGGAAAAAAGCCCCAAATCCTGGTCTTTTTCCCGGGGGCAGCCAAAAGCCCCTGCCACAAAAATGGGGCCCAAACCCCCCCCATTTTTTTGGGCCAATGTAAGGAAAAAGGTGTGCGTGATTTTTTTGTGGGGGAAATGGGCCCTTTCAAGCCAGTTTTTGGTAAGAATTTCCCTGAAAATTTTGTGTGGGTTTGGGACCCTCGGGTTCCACCCCCTGCCCCACCAGCTTTGCCCCCCTTTCTTTCCCAAAAATTTTGATGTCCTCTAGGGAAAGGGGGGGGAAAAGGGAAGGGGGCCCAAAGGAAATTTAGGGAAACGGGGTAAAGGGGTTAACAAGGGAAAAAATTGGAAAAAAAAGGGCCCCAGAGGGGCCAATGATGGGGAGAGAAAGAAATCCCCAGCAAAAGCTTGGCGCATGGAGGTCCGCAAAAAGGGGGAGGGAGGGGGCCCCACGGCCCCCAAGGGCCGGGGGTTTCCCCAATTTTTTTTAACCCCCCCGGAAAAAGGCCCTTTCCGGCGCTGAGAAATTTCCTAAAGGCCCCTGAGGGAAGCCCCTGTGCCCCGTGGGGGAAAAAAAGAGAAAAGAGCCCCAGGGGGAAAGAGAAAGAGGAGGAGGCCGCTCTCTCAACCCTTCTGATCACTAAAGGGGTTGGTGAGAGTAAAAAAAACGGGAAGAAGGGGCCCCACACGGGGGGTTTAAAAAAAAAGGGGGGAAAAGATAAGAGGGTGGGGGGAGGGCCCCCGATTTCCCCAACCCCTTAAAAACCATGAGTACCCCGGGGTAAATTTTAACGGGAAGGAAAGGGTAAAACCCCCCCCTTCCTGACCCAAGTTTCCCTTTAGGTTCCATGTCCCTTTTGGGTTGCCCCCCTTTAAACCCCTTCGTCAGGGAAGAGGAGAAAGGGAAGTGGAAAAAGGTTTTCCCAAATGGGGCCAGGAGAGCCTCCGGGGAGGGGTTTCCCTTGTTTTTTGGGCCCCTTTGGCAAAGTTTAGAGATAGGGGTTTGGGGGGTGGGGGGTGGGGGAAAAAGAAGTGGGGTGGGGGGGTGGGGGGTTGGGAAAAAATTAGATAAGGGGTGAGGAAAGGAAGGGGTTTTTCCCCCCGGCAAGCCCCAAAAGGGGACTAAAACCTGTGGTCTTTTTGAGGAGGGGGTAAAACCGGAGGCTTGGGTTTAAAAAATAAAAAGAAGGGGGCCCCGGAGCCCGATCTTTAAAATAAAATGGCGGCCCCGCCCTCCGGTTGACGTGGCCATATTAATGTGGAAAATCTTTAAAAAAAATTTGGGGCCCTTAAAAAATACGGCTTTGTTTTTTCAGCCCTTTTGGAAGGGTGAGGGGTTTTTTTTTTTTGCAAAGCCCAATTTTGAGGAAATAAAAGGGGCGGAATATGAGGAAAAAAAAAAAAAAAAAGGGAAGGGGGGGGAAAAAGGCGAGCGGGCCTTCTTATTTGGTTCCCCCTTTCCCTTGCCGACCATCCCCCCGGAAAGGGGCCGGTTTTTTTTTTTACTGCCCGGGGTTTGGAATGCAGACGGGTAAACAAAGCTCGAAATGGGGAGGGTTTCGGAAAGTTGTTCTCGTAAAGGGGACAGGAGCTAGGCTCAAAACATCTATCCCCCCAAACCCGGGGGGAGAGGAAATGCCCCTTTAAAGGGGTTTTTGCCTTTCCTTTTTTAAAGACCCGGCAAGTCATCTTTGGGGGAATTTAAACACCGCCACAAAAACTAGGAAAGGTTTAATTTCCCCAAGGTTTGGCTCAAAAAAGGGGCTTTCCGAAAATGGAAGAAAGTTAGTGAGGCTCGCCTGGTGGTGTCCACATCAGGCACACCCCGGGCCCCACAGATTTTTTCACCTTTTCAAAAGGGGTTAGTAAAAGTTTTTAAAGGTATGGGTAATAATTGGGTTTTTTTTTAAAAGGTGGACTTGTCTGTCCCCCCCCCTATCGTGTCAGAGGGGAGTTTCCCCTCCAAAAAAACTTGTATGTTTTTTTGTTTTTTTTTTTAAAATTTTGGGCCAAAAACCCCCCCGTTAGGGGAAAAGGGGTTTTTGGAAGTTTAATTTTCATTCACCCCCCGGGAAAAGGAGACAGATTAAAAATTTTTTTTGAGGTTTTTCCTGCAGATTTCAAAACCCCTTACTGGGCTTATGTGAAGTAAGTCAAGTGGTGGGAAATTTTTAAAAGAAAAGGGCACCCGGGGTTCTTCCGCCGGACCCCCCAAACCTCAGAAGTTTAAACGGGTTACCGGCTGAAAATCAGAGCTCTAAAGGAGAAAACCGAACATTTACCCCCCCTCGACTGGGGGGTGACCGGGGATGATTTTTCTCCAAATTTTTTAAAGGGCCCTTGCTAAAGGGGAATGTCTTATGACGGGCCCCGCACCCCAAATTTTTAAAAAGGGATTTGGGCAGGGTTTTTTCCGCCCCCCCACCCTTACAAGAACTGCGGGTTTTGGTTGGGGTTTTTTTTAAAAAAAATATTTTTAGGGGCCAAAAGGATAGTACGGGTTTCCCCTGAGGAAGCCCTTTTTTCGGGGTTTTTGGGAAAATTCGATTTTAGGCCCATTTATCTCATTTTTTTTGGGGAAAGGGAGAGATTTTAAAATCGAGACAAATTTTGTTCAGTTTTTCTGGCTGAAAGTTTTTCCCTAGCTAGGGAAACCCCTCTCTTTTGAGGTTTTTGACGGGCATATCAGAGAGGAGGAAGTAGAGGTGGCAAATTTGAACGGTTTAAAGCCCTCAAGAATAACCCCCCCGGTCCCGGAGGGTTTTTTTTAACTTCTTGAGTTTTAAAAGCCCTTTTAAAGGCACCCTTGGGTTTCCCCCCTCTTGACCGGGGTCAAAAATAAAATTCCCTTTATCCCCCCGGTACCTCCCCAGGTCTATAAAGAAGGTCAGCCCCTAATCACCGTAAAAGGGGGTTTTGGGAACCCGCCCCACATTGAAACTGGGGGGTTCCCATAGGGGCTACCCCAATGAAACAAAAAGTCCTGGAAAAAGTGTTTTTTAAATTTAAGGTGGAAAAATTTTTTGCCTCAAGTTTTTCTTTTCTTTTGGGCCCAGTTTTTTTTTTCATTTTCCCCTTTCCCCGAAAAGCCCATTGTGCGGCCCTTGGTGTCAGGCCCCCGGGGAAAGGGGGCAAGGGAAAGGCCTTTTTGGGAAGGGGGGTTTTTCCACACTGCCCCTGGCCCAGGGAAAAAAGTTTTTTGAAGGGAGTCAACCATGAGAAATTTTGGGGTCCACTCTCCTAAAGATAGGGTTTCTGCCGGGGGGGGGGGGGGGGGTTCGGGGGGGGGGGGGCCAGAAAAAATTTGGTTAAAAACACTGAAACAAGGGGGCTGAAGCTTTCCAAACTTGTGAAGGGTTTTTGGTTTTGGGGCCCTTTAAGGGTGGGGTGGGGGTTTTCCCCCGGGGGTGTCCTCAGGGTGGTACTGGGGCCCTTGGGGGGGCTATTAAAATTTTTTTGCGATCAAAACCCCTTTTTCCTTCAAGGCTAAATTTTGTGGGACCTTTGGGGTGGGGGTTTTGAGGGTTTGGGGTGGGGGCCCCTGGGCCCCCCCTTTTGAGGGTTGTGGCCTATGCGGAAGACGCCCACTTGTTTGTCTTTTTCCTTCGGAGGAGGGGGGAGGTGGTTGGGGTGTTTTGGGGGAATTTGAAAGTTACTCCGGAGCCCTTTTTTGGGTAAGTTCAAGGGGGAAAAAAAGGTTTTAAAAATTCTTTGGTTGGGAACGGAAAGAACCAATTTTGACCTTCCCCAACCCCCTTTCCCCCGGGTCCCCCAAAAAAACAAACAATTAAGATAGGGGGCCATTGAAATTCGGCCAGGGGTTTTTCCCCAAAGAAAAAAATGGGGGGAAGGGGCAAAAATTTTGGGACCCCTCGGAAAAGTGGTATTTGGAAATCGGGTGGTTTTTAAACCCTTTAGAGGAGGGGGACTTGATCAAAATTTCCCCTCCCCCCATTTTTCCATCTTTTTGGGGAAAGGTTTGTGCATTTTCCGGGTTTTTTTTCTGGGCCCCCGGAATTTATAGCCCCTTTTTTTTAAAAAGTTTTTGGGGAAACAGATTTTAACCCCTGATAAAAAGGGGGAAAGGGTGACCTCCCGCCCAAAGGGGGAACCTGGGGGGGGTTAGGTAGGGGTTAAACCCCCTTTGGTAATTTTTTAAAAATTAACCTTTAATTAAGACCCAAAAAGGGCCCCCCTTTTTGGGGAAAAGGGGCCCTCTCCTCTGTGGGTACCCCTCCTCCCGGGAGGGTTTCAATTCCACTTCCGGAAAAGGGGTTCAGGAGGTCGTTGGGGGAAAGTTTTCCGCCCGCCCGGGACAATATTTCCCCGGCTTATTTTTTTTATTTGCCCTAAGACCTTCCCGCCCGTTGGGGGCCCCGGGGGAATGACGGAGAAAAATGACTCGGGGCCAAAAAATCCCTGGTTGAGAGGGGGTTTTTTTGTCTCCCCATTTTTCAGACCTCCTTTTGGTCCCCCAAAGTTTCCCCAAAGGAAAGGAACCTGAGGGTAGGGGTTTAATTTTATTGAATTCAGGGGAGGACTCCCCCCAATTTAAAAATTTGGGGAAAATTGCCCCGGGGCGCTGTTTTCCCATGGGAAGCTGCATTTGAGGGAAAATGTGAAGGGTTTTTTGAACGCCGAGGACAGAAAATTGCCTCCTCAGGAGGGAATGGGGGGTGGGGCTTTCCAGTTTTTTTCCCTGATGTTTGGTTTTAAACATCCCCGGTGGTGGGTTTCATGCTTACACTTGATTTTTGTTTGTTTTTTTAAGTTTAAAGGGTGAAAGTTTAAACAGAGACTAAACCGGACCCTTTTAAGGGGGGGATAGGGTGGAAAGGGAAAGGGATTGTATATTTTTTTTTGTATAGTACCCTTTGGAAAAATTGGTTTTTTTTTTTTTGTGGGGGTGTATAGACATAAGGGTAAAAGGTTTTTTTAAAGAGATAAAAATAAGGGTATAAAATTAAAATAAAAAAAAAAAAAAAAGATAGGGGGGTTTGGGGGTTTTAAAAGGGGGGGGAAGGAAGGGCAATGGACCCTGGCCCCATGGGAAAAGGATTTTAAACCAAAGACATGGGAAACAGAATCAGGGAAAAGGGAAACGGGACATTTTGGGGGATTGGGAGGGGTTTAAAAATTTAATTTCGGGGAGATAAGGTATTTTTTTTAGGGAAAGAGAAAATTATAGGTTTAAAAAATTTATTTAAAAAAAAAAAAAAAAAAAAAAAAGGGAAGGGTTTTTTAAGATGGTTTGGCCGGTGGGGTTTAATAAGGGGGGGGGGAAAAGGGTTTCTGGCCCCATTTTAAATAAAAACTTATGGGAACCAAAAAACTCGGGAAAGGAACGTGGGGGGAAAGGGGGGGGTGGGGTTAAAAAAATTTTTTTAAAGGGGGGGTTTTTAAAAAAGGGGGGGGGTTAATTATTGTGAAAAAATTGTAAATAGTGAAATATATTGAAAATAGTTTATATTTTTGGTTATGTGAAAATTTTAAAAGGGAAAAATGGGGCCCTTTAGTTTTAGGGGGGGGCCAGCAGGGGTTTAAAAAAGGAAAAAAAAAAAGGGTTTGGGGGTTTGGAAGGGTTTAGGGTTTTGAAGGGGGACGGCCCACCCCGGGGTTCATAATAATTTCTGTAACGTTTTTGTAAATTTTTGTAATTTAAAAACTGGTGAAATTTTTTTTCATCTTCAAAAAAAAGAGTATCACTATTTTCAGGAAAATTCCCCGGGTTATATCAGCATTTTCCACACCCACTATATACGGGAGATCCCCCATTTTATCCCAAAAAGCTCCATTTCACTAAAAATACCGGGGGGTTTCCATTTTTTACACCACTTTCCCCAAAATTCACTATTTTACGGGGAGACCCCATTTTTTAAAAACCCGCATGCCCCCAAAATCAAATATATGGGAGATCCCCCGGGGTTATTACTTTGTTCCTTTTTTCCTGGTTTTTTTCCAAGGGGATGTGGGTGGGGATATTCTTTTTGTCCTTTGGATGATTACAGCTTTGAAAGGCCCCTTTTTGAGACAGTTTTTTTTTCCCCACTGTGTTTATTTAAAAGCTTAGAAAGGGGCAGGGAGGGTATAAATACACCGGGGCAGCAGTGACTCCCGACAGCACGGGGTCTGAGTACCTGCTACCCAGTGAGTATACAGAGGCAGCACATAACAGATCAAATAGTTGCAAAGAAAAGTAGGCTAAATCCAACATCTACTCCTCAACCCGCACACAGTTTCCTGGATTTTTTATTAGATTTATCTTACTTTTTTTAAATATATTTTCTTCTTCTGAACTACTTCTAATATTATAATTTGTTGTATTTTATTTTTTTCTGAATTTCAGATGAACAAGGCATATTTCCTTCGACTTTGAGTATTTGTGATTTACTGTACCAGATAAAAAAAATTAGTAGCTATCAAGGCAAGAAAAATAGGCTCGATCTGATATCTCCTTCTCCACCCTTTCACTTTTTCCAAGGATTTTTTTCTTAGACATTTCGTATTCTATGAATATTTTTTCTACTTATGAACTTTTTTGTGTAATTTTAATAATTTTTTTCCAAGTTTTTTCCCCCTTTATGATGGAGAGGGCAACCTTCCTTGGGTGTTGAGTATCCTTAGTCTACTACACCTATCAACCTGATAAAAAAAAAAAGTTTTTTTTATCTAAAATGGGAAAGAGTGGCCATATTTCTTTTACGTCAACCAACTAAAAAATTAGGAGCTATCAAGGAAAGAAAAATAGGCGAGATGCAAGTTCACCTTCTCCACCCTCACACATTCTATTAGGATTATTATTTTAAACTTTTTGTAAAATTTTAATTATTTTTATATATTTTTTTTCTGAATTTCAGATGGAGAGGGCATATTTCTTTCGACTTTCAGTATTTTTGCTATACTGTACCCATCAACTAGCTGAAAAGTTGGGAGCTTTTAAGGCAGGAAAAGTAGACTAGATCCAAAGTTTTCTTCTTCACCCTCACACATTTTCTAGGATTATATCTTACATTTATCTTATTCTGTGAATGTTTTTCTTCTGAACTTTTTGTAACTTTTGAATTTTTTTTGAGTATTTTTGGTGTACTGTACCAATCAACCAGCTAAAAAGTACGGAGCTGTAATGGCAAGAAAAGTACGCTAGACCCAAGACCACCTTCTCTACCCTCCCCCACTCTCCTAGGATCAGTTCTTAGTTATAGCATACTCAGTGAATGTTCTTCTTCTGAACTTTTTGTAACTTTTGAATTTTTTTTGAGTATTTTTGGTGTACTGTACCAATCAACCAGCTAAAAAGTTAGGAGCTGTCAAAGCAAGAAAGTTCGCTAGATCCAAGATCACCTTCTCTACCCTCACTCATTTTCCTAGGATTATTTCTTTAGATATAGCTTATTCTGTGAATGTTTTTCTTCTGAACTTTTTGTAACTTTGAATTTTTTTTGAGTATTTTTGGTGTACTGTACCAATCAACCAGCTAAAAAGTTAGGAGCTGTCAAAGCAAGAAAAGTTCGCTAGATCCAAGATCACCTTCTCTACCCCTCACTCATTTTCCTAGAATTTATTAGATTATAGCTTATTCTGTGAATGTTTTTCTTCTGAACTTTTTTGTAACTTTTGAATTTTTTTTGAGTATTTTTGGTGCACTGTACCCATCAACCAGGTAAAAAGTTAGGAGCTGTCAAAGCAAGAAAAGTAGGCTAGATCCAAGATCACCTTCTCTACCCTCACACATTTTCCTAGGATTATTTCTTAGATATAGCTTATTCTGTGAATGTTTTTCTTCTGAACTTTTTGTAACTTTTGAATTTTTTTTGAGTATTTTTGGTGTACTGTACCAATCAACCAGCTAAAAAGTTAGGAGCTGTCAAAGCAAGAAAAGTTCGCTAGATCCAAGATCACCTTCTCTACCCTCACTCATTTTCCTAGGATTATTTCTTAGATATAGCTTATTCTGTGAATGTTTTTCTTCTGAACTTTTTGTAACTTTTGAATTTTTTTTGAGTATTTTTGGTGTACTGTACCAATCAACCAGCTAAAAAGTTAGGAGCTGTCAAAGCAAGAAAAGTTCGCTAGATCCAAGATCACCTTCTCTACCCTCACTCATTTTCTAGGATTATTTCTTAGATATAGCTTATTCTGTGAATGTTTTTTCTTCTGAACTTTTTTGTAACTTTTGAATTTTTTTTGAGTATTTTTGGTGTACTGTACCAATCAACCAGCTAAAAAGTTAGGAGCTGTCAAGAGCAAGAAAAGTTCGCTAGATCCAAGATCACCTTTTTCTACCCTCACACATTTTCCTAGGATTATTTCTTAGATATATCTTATTCTGTGAATGTTTTTCTTCTGAACTTTTTGTAACTTTTGAATTTTTTTTGAGTATTTTTGGTGTACTGTACCAATCAACCAGCTAAAAAGTTAGGAGCTGTCAAAGCAAGAAAAGTAGGCTAGATCCAAGATCACCTTCTCTACCCTCACACATTTTCCTAGGATTATTTCTTAGATGTATCTTAATCTGTGAATGTTTTTTTCTGACCTTTTCGTAACTTTTTCATTTTTTAAAATTTTTTTTCTGAATTTCAGATGGAGAGGGCATATTTCTTTCAAAGTTGAGTATTCTTGGTATACTGTATCCATCAATCAGCTAAAAAATTGAGATATTTAAGGGCAGGGAAAGTAGAGTAGATCTAAAGTCTTCTTCTTCACCCTCACACATTTTCTAGGATTATTTCTTAGATGTATCTTATTCTGTGAATGTTTTTCTTCTGAACTTTTTGTAAAAAAATTTTTCTGAATTTCAGATGGAGAGGGCATATTTCTTTCAACTTTGAGTATTTTTAGTATACTGTACCAATCAACCAGCTAAAAAGTTAGGGGATGTCAAAGCAAGAAAAGTAGGCTAGATCCAAGATCTCCTTCTCCACCCACACACATTTTCTAGGATTATTTCTTAAATATATCTTATTCCGTGAATGTTTTGCTTCTGAACTTCTTGCAACATTTGAATTTTTTCATTTTTTTTCTGAATTTTCGATGGAGATGGCTTATTTCTTTTGAAGTTGAGTATTCTTTGTATACTGTATCCATCAACCAGCTAAAAAGTTGGGAGCTTTTAAGGCAGCAAAAGTAGACTAGATCCAAAGTCTTCTTCTTCACCCTCACACATTTTCTAGGATTATTTCATACATGTATCTTATTCTGTGAATGTTTTTCTTCTGAACTTTTTTGTAACTTTTGAATTTTTTTTATCTGAATTTCAGATGGAGAGGGCATATTTCTTTCAACTTTGAGTATTTCTTTCGACCTTCAGTATTTTTGTTATACTGTACCAATCAACCAGCTAAAAAGTTATGAGCTGTCAAAGCAAAAAAAGTTGGCTAGATTCAAGATCATCTTCTCTACCCTCACTAATTTTCCTTTGTTTATTTGTTACATATACCATTTTTTTTAAATATTTTTTTTCTTCTTCTCAACTTATTCTAACATTTGATTTTTTTCAGTTCTTTTTCTTTTTACTGTACCCAACAACCATCTGTCAAAGCAAGAAAAGTAGGCTAAATCTAATATCTCCTTCTCCACCTTCACACATTTTCCTAGGATTATTCTTTAGATATAGCTTATTCTGTGAATGTTTTTCTTCTGAACTTTTTGTAACTTTTGGAATTGTTTTTCATTTGTTTTCAGAATTTCAGATGGAAAGGCCATATTTCTTTCAAAGTTGAGTATTCTTGGTGTACTGTATCCATCAACCTGCTAAAAAGTTGGGATCTTTTAAGGCAGCAAAAGTAGACTAGATCCAAAATCTTCTTCTTCACCCTCACACATTTTCTAGGATTATTTCTTAGATGTATCGTATTCTGTACATGTTTTTCTTCTGAACTTTTAGTAGCTTTTGAAATTTTTCTCAATTTTTTTTCTGAATTTCAGATGGAGAGGGCATATTTCTTTCGACTTTGAGTATTTTTGGTGTACTGTACCCATCAACCAGCTAAAAAGTTAGGAGCTGTCAAAACAAGAAAAGTAGACTAGATCCAAGATCTCCTTCTCCACCCTCACACATTTTCCTGGATTATTTCTTACATGTATCTTATTCTGTGAATGCTTTTTTCTGAACTTTTTGTAACATTTTAAATTTTTTTTCAGAATTTCAGGTAGAGAGGGCATAATTCTTTCAACATTGAGTATTCTTGGTAAACTGTATCCATCAACCAGCTAAAAAGTTGGGAGCTTTAAAGGCAGGAAAAGTGGACTAGATCTAAAGTCTTCTTCTCCATCCTCACACATTTTCCTAGGATTATTTCTTATATGTATCTTATCCTGTGAAGGATTTTTCTTCTGTACTTTTTGCAACATTTGAAATTTTTCTTCATTTTTTTTATGAATATTAGATGGAGAAGGACTATTTCTTTTGACTTTCAGTATTTTTGGGTGCCGACCCATCAACCAGTAAAAATTGGGGGTTGTAAAAGAAAGAAAAAACTAGACCAAGAAATTTTCTCCACCCCACACTTTTTCCTGGGATTATTATTAAAATATCTTACGTAATGTTTTTTTTTTTTAAATTTTTTTGAAACTTTTTGAATTTTTATTCTTTTTTTATGAATATTAAGGAAAAGGGCATTTTTTTTGATTTTGATTTTTTTGGGTGCACTGTACCCATCAACCAGGTTCAAAGTTAGGAGCTGTCAAAGCAAGAAAAGTAGGCTAGATCCAAGATAACTTTCTCCACCCTCACACATTTTCCTAGGATTATTACTTAAATATATCTTATTCTGTGAATGTTTTTCTTCTGAATTTTTTTAACATTTAAATTTTTTTAATTTTTTTTTCTGATTTCCCAAGGGGAAAACATATTTCTTTTTCGACTTGATTACTTGTACTTATTTTGAAAATTTTTTTTTCTGAACTTTTTGTACATTTCGGAATCTGTATTCATTTTTTTCTGAATTTCAGAGAAGGCATATTTCTTTTAAATTTAGTTTTCCCCTTGGAAACGTCCCAAAAACCCACTAAAACTAACTTTAAGGGGCAAGAAATTTGATTAGATCCAAATCACCTTCCCCCCCTCACACTTTTTTCCTAGGATTATTTTTAGATAAACCATGGTTTTTTGAATTTTCTTCATCTTACATTCTAACTTTAAATTTTTAAAAAAATTTTTTTCTGAATTTTTAGATAAAAGGACATATTTCTTTCGAGGGAGTACACTTTATAAGAGTTTACTTGGTATACGGGACCCATCACCAGTTTTCCCCAAAGTGAAAAAAAGTGGGCTAAACCAAGATCTTCCCACCTCACACATTTTCCTGGGATTATTTTTAAATTTTAAATCTTACCTGTGAATGTTTTTTTTTTTCTGAATTTTTTAACTTTGAATTTTTTCTTTTTTTTTTCTAAATTTTTTCGAGGAATGGCTTTTTTTTTTGAATTTAGTATTTTTTTGTATCTTTCCATCAACCACTAAAAAGTTAGCAGTTTTTAAGGGCAAAAAAATTGGCTAGATCCAAACTCCTCCCCACCCTCACATATTTTCCTAGGATTATTTGTTAGATATACCATGTTTTTTGAATATATTTTCTTTTTCCCAACTTATTCTAACATTTAATTTTTTTTTCTTTTTTTTTCTGAATTTGGAAGGGAAGGCTTTTTTTTTTCCTACTTGATATATTTTTGTATTTTTGAGCCATCAACCACTGTCAAAGCAAAAAATTGGGCTAAATCCAAGATCCCCCTTCCCCACCCCACACATTTCCTGGGTTTTATTCTTAGATGTGTCAAGGTTTGGTGGGGGTGCCTTTCCCCCCCCCGGGGCCCGACCCCCACCCCGCGGGGGCCCGGGCCGGGTGCGGGGCCGCCCGCACCCCCCCCTCTCCCGGGGCCGGAAAAATTTCACTTCCCTTTCCACGCTCCTGTGCTCTCTCTCCTGTCTTCCCAAGCCTGCCGCATACCAGGGGCTTAGGGCGCGCGCCGACGGCTGGCCCTGGATTTGGGGGCCACGGCCGGAATTTGTCAATTTGCCCTCTGCCCTAATATGGTAACCCTCCACACCCGCCGATTTTTGGTTTTTCGTTCATTCTTTAGAGATGTTGGAGTTCCTATTGATCACCCGTGTACCATCCATTCTGCTACGTTTCCTGCCCTTTTACCTTTTGCCGCCTGCCGACCGCTGCCTGTCTCTGACCACGAACCTCCGCCGCCCTTTTCCCTGACTCCTCCTGTCCCCGACTTCTCCCGGATTACGATTCTGTCCCACGCATTACCCCGGGGCCGCCATCGCAACAATCACATCGGGGGTAGCGACCTGGTGCCCACCCGCACAATCCATCTCATTTTGCGGGGCTCTGGAGAATACCGGGGCAATTTAACCCTCGCTCCTGGCGTGGTTTAACAATAACGTCTGGGATCAGGGTCCCCAATAAAAACCCTCTAAATTTTCAGGGGTCTTACAGTGGCCTCGACCAGTGGCCCTTCGTCCACCCAAAACGCTTTTTGGGGTTTTGAAAAATTAAAAAAAAATTGCCCCCCACCGTTTGGGGGTTTTTTAAAAAATCCCCCTTTCCCGGGGGAAAAAGGATTTCCCCAAAAAAAGATTGTTCAGTCCCCTTCTGTAAGGTGTTGTTTAAAATGTTCCCCCTTTTTAATTTTTGGGTGGTTTTAAACCCCGGGGGGATTACCGGGTTTTTTTTTTTTAAGGGAAAAAAATTTGATCGGACGCAACACTGGCCCTTAATTGGCCCTAAAGGAAGGCAAAATTTGGGGGGGTGGGTTTGGGACCCCAAATATCTAACCGATAAAAAAATTTTTTCTTTCCGAAATGTTTGAAAGAGGTTTTTTTTTTTGCTTGGGTTTTTTTTTCCCCTTTTTCGGAAATGGGAAGAAGGGAAAAAACCCCCCCAAATTTTGGGAACAATGGGGGAGCCCCCCCCTTTCAGAAAATCCCAGACCCCAAAACCCCCAGGCCCCCCCCGGGCCCCACATAACCTTTGGGGGATAAAAGGGGGAACTAGGGGAAATTTACGAAAGGGATCCCATCCAAACCCCAAAAATCTTTTTATTTGTTCGACCCCCCCTGATGTTAAATTTTCCTGGGGTTTACCCCTTGCCCTTTTTTTGCCAGGGACCCGGGGTCTCCAACCCCTTGGGGGGGGTGGGAAATGGTTTTGGGTGGCTTGAGGACCTCCCGGCCCATTTTGGAAAAGGAAATTTTGGGGGGGAAGGAGAAGATTTGGGGTCCTTTTTTTGGGGGTTTGGCCCCCCTTGGAAGGGGAATTCTTTTAAAAAATTTGGAAAAGGCCCCCTTTAAAGCTGGGGTAGGGGGTCCTTTGGTAAGTTTTGGGGGTTTTTGGGAGTTTTAGGTTAATGCCTGGAAAACCCCCAACCGGGGGGGGGGTTAAAAGGTTAAAAAATTTTTGGACCCCAATTTTTGGGGGGGGAAACGGGGACCTTTTGGGGGAATTCCGTAAATTCCCCAAAAATTGGGGGGGGTTTTTTTTTGGGTTGGGCTCATACACCCCCCCCCCGGCCTTTTTGGGGGGGGGTTTAATAAGGATGGTTGGAATAAATTTTGGGGGATTTTTGGGGGTTTTTTTGAAAAATTTTTTTTTTTTTTTTTTAATTGGGGGGGTATTTTTGGGGGGTTGGTAATTTTATGTTTTTTAAAAAATTTTGGAAAAAAAAGGGTAAAAAATTTTTTTTAAAATTTTTTGATTATTTTTTGGGGATTTAATTTGGGAATGTTTTTTTTTTTTGGGAATTTTTTTTTAAAAATTTTTTTGTTTAAGGGGGTTTTTTTTTTAAAAAGGATTTTGGGATTTAATGTTTAAAAATAGAAAAATTAGGGGGAAGAAAAAAAAATTGGTAATAAGATTTTTTAAATTTTTAATTTTTTTGAAAAATTTTTTTTTATTGTTTTTTTTTTTTTTTGAGTTTTATTTTTTTTGGGGGGGAAAAAAGGGGGGAAAATTTTTTTTGGTTGAAAGAATTTTGAAAATGAAAGCGAAAGTTGCGGGGCAACCAAAAATTTTCCCCCCTTCCCCCCCAATTTTTGGTTATTTTGGGGTTTCTTACTTAAGCTTTTTTTGATTTTAATTTTTAAATTTTTTTTTCTGAATTTCAGATGGAGAGGGCATATTTCTTTCAAAGTTGAGTATTCTTGGTATACTGTATCCTTTAATCAGCTAAAAAGTTAGGAGCTTTTAAGGGAAGAAAAATTGGCTAGATCCAAGATCTCCTTCTCCACCCTCACACATTTTCCTAGGATTATTATTTTGTAAATATTTTTTCTTCTGAACTTTTTGTAACATTTGAATTATTTTTATTGTTGTTTTTTCCTGAATCTCCGATGGCAAGGGCATATTTCCTTGAATGTTGAGTACTCGTGATTTACTGTACACATCAAACAGCTAAAAAGTTAGGCAAGTCAAGAAATGTAAGCTAGATCCAAGATGTTCTTCTCCACGTGCACACATTTTCCCAGTATTATTTCTTGGATATATCTTATTTTATTAGTATTTTTTCTTGTTCTGAACTTTTTCTAACATTAGAAATTTATTTTTCAGTTTTTTTTTTATTCGGAATTTCAGATGAAGAAGGCATATTTCCTTTGACATTGAGTATTCATGATTTACTGTACCCGTCAACGGCTAAAAAAAATTTAGGAGCTGTCAAGGCAAGAAAAGTAGGCTAGGCTAGATCCAAGATCACGTTCTCCACACTTAGACATTTTCCTAGGATTGTTTCTTTGACATATCTTATTCTATGAATATTTTTTTCTTCTTAAGAACTTTTTGTATCATTTTAATAATTTAAAAAAAAAATTTCCCCAGAATTGCAGCTGAAGAGGGCAAATTTCTCTTTGTGTGTTTTTTTTATTTTCTAAAATTAAAAGGAGGGGGCCAAAATTTTTTTTTGTTTTTCGTAAACCAGCTAAAAAAAATTAGGGGTGTAAAGGGAAGGCAAAAAAGTGGGGTTTAAACCCTTAATATCTCCTTCTCCCCTTCACAATTTTCTTTGGATTGTTTCTTTAAAATTACTTATGAAATGTTTTTTTTTCTGAACTTTTGGAATTTTTTTTTTTTTTTCCCTTTTTTTTTAAAATTTTTGTTGGGGGAGGGCCTTTTTTTTCCTACATTGATATTGTTTTCTGAAACCCTTTCAAAACCTAAAAAGTTGGGACCCGTCAAGTAAAAGAAACATGGTGTGTCCAAGATAAACCTTCCCCACCCTCACAAAAAATTTTCCCAGTTTTTAATTTTTTTTAATAAAATTCTTTTCGTAAATTTTTTTTTTCTTTTTCCTGAACTTTTTGACATTTTTTAACTTTTTTTTTTTCTTAAATTCTAGTTAGGGGGGGGCCCCTTTTTCCCTTTCCAGGGTTGATTTTTCATTCTTTTTTTGAAAACTTTTAAAAAATTTTTTTTAAATTTGCCATTTGTTTTTTTAAAATTTTAAATTTTTTTTTACAAAAATTTTTAAGTTTGGAATTTCCATTGGGGAAAAAACCAAATACCCCAAAAGGGTGTCCCCCCAGCCCAGATGAAAATTGGGGGTCAGGGAAAATGACTGCTTTTGGCCCCCACTGCCCTTGGGCTTCTTCTTCTTTTTGTATTTCAAAAAACTGTTTTCTTGGGGCATCTTCTTCGGTGCCCCGATTTGCCCGGGAAAAGTCCCCCCAAAAACGTCTTTTTGCCCAAAATGCTCTTTTACCGACAACCATGTATCTACCTTTGGGACTTTTTCTCTTCTTGTTTTATTTTCTACCCCTTTAAACCTTTCCCGTTCCCTTCTTTATCCCCCCTCGTCACTTTTGGCCCTCAAATTTCTCTAAAGGGTCACACCATACAACCGGGGCCCCCTTAGTTTCCTTAGTTTGAAATTTTACATGGGCCATAGGGTTACCCCCGAAAGGGGAAAAGGAGAGCTTTGAAAAGGGTTTGCAGAGATGGGTATGGCTTTTTTTGGGGCATAGGGACCATTGGCTCAACCCCCAACTTTGGTTTTTAAATTATGGTCATTTTGGGTTTTTGGAGAGGGGAAAAATTTTCCCAAATTTTACGCCAAAATTGTGCCCCCCTTTAATTTTGGGGAACAGCCCGCCGGGAAAAATCATTAGAGTTCTTTGCAAAGGGCTTTTTACTTTTTTCTTGGTTGGACGGTTACTTTATTTAAAAAAGCCGGGATCTTTGAGGGGGTTTTGCTCTGAAGATCACCTCAAGGCAAGCTTCTGCCTCCAAAGTTTGGGGAAAAACTTTCTCCATTTTTTTTCCCATTTGGGTGTTGCATGACCCCTTTTTCCCCTTTAGGATTGGGGAAATGAAAACTTGTAGAAAAATATTGTACTTTTTGGCCTTTTTTTTAACTTTTTCCCTTCTTCATGTTCCCCCAAAAACTCATTAGCCCTTTTGGTTTTTGGGTCTCCCGGGGAGGGAACTATTTCTAGCAACTTTGGAAATTTTTTTAAATGTGCCCCAATTCCAATGCCCTTCCAAGTAAGAGCCATGTCCCGATATCACATCATCAGGTTGTAATAAAGTGAATGTTGGTTTTTTCCCTTTAAAAAATTTTTTAAATTTAAAAATGAAATTTTTTTTTTTTTTTCCAATAAATAAAGGTCTTTTTGGGGATGAAATTTTGTACGATGTTGATCATACCTGATTGGAGACTAGGGGGAAAAAAGTTTTAGCCACATTTGGGTCTGGGTGTTGAGGGTTTCCTAAGACCCTCTGCCCCAAATCCAAGAAAAAGGGCTACTCTAAAATGGAAATTTAGACTTTTGAGGATTTTTTTTAAATTTGGTTTCTTCTTTTCGGTTATATTTTCATTATTAAATAGTTTTTTGTCTACAGGGGTTTTGAAGGGGTTTCCCAAAAAAACTACAAAACCCCAAGTCAATTATTATGACCACCAGTAATTTCCAGGGGCCCCCGGCTTTTCCCACCCCGGGAAAAAGCAACTAAAACGGGTTTTGGGAAAGGGAAATTTAAATTAAGGACCTAGTAGGTTTGTCCCGGTATCGGGGAAGAAGACGGGCTTTCCCAAAGGGCTGCTGGGGAAAAATTTAGACCCCAATACCCCCCATTGGGGGCTCTCAAGTTGCTGGGGGTGGGAAAATAACCCAAAATACCCCCACCCTTTTGGGCTCCAACCTTTGCTTTTTTCACCCACAGCTGCTGGAGGGGCCATGAGCCATCACCCCCCATCCAAGGGGCCCCACACTGCTACCCCCAACGGGTTTGGGGGGGGGGCCCACAGAGCCAACACCACCCCCGGGGGCCCCCATATGCGACTGCACCCACAGTGCTGGGGGGGCCAAAAGGCCAAAACCAACCATCCAGGGGCATCAATTGAATTGCCCCCACAGCTGTTGGAGGGTCCATAGAGCCAAACCCCCACCCCAAGGGGCCCCACGTGACTGAAACCCCAATTCTGGGGGGGCCCAATTGAGTAAGCACCACCTTTAAAGGGGTCCCAAATGCTGCCTTGCACCCACGGGCTGTTGGAGGGCCATTTTGCCAACACCCCATAAAGGGGGAACCCACATGTACTCCCAACCCAAGTCCCTGGGGGTCCATATAGCCAAACCCCCAAAAACCACCCCGGGGGCCCCAAACCCCCTGCGACTGCACCCACAGCTCCCGGGGGACCCAAATAGAGCCAAAAATTAACTTTTCCCAGGGGCCCACATGTTTGCCTCCACCCACAGCTGCTGGGGGGGCCCAAAAAAACCAAAAAACCCCCATATCCAAGGCCCCACAGCTGCGGCCCGGGGTTATAGACCCCAACACCACCATCCGGGGGTTTTTAAACACAGTTTTTGGAGGGGCCTAAGACCCCAACACCATCATCCAGGGGCCCACAGCTGCTGGGGTCCAAAGAGCCAACACCCCCATCCCCAGGGGCCCCCAATGTTAATTTGGGGATCTGGGTAATTCGGGAACCGGGCCCATATTTGGGAAAAAATCCGGTCCTCCCTCCTTAAAACCGATACCCAGACATTTCTAGCTGTGTGAATGTCTCTTTGTCTTGCGGGAAGCCCCCTTTTTCCCCAAAGGGGGGGGAAAAAAAGAAATTTTTGGGGTTGTATGTGTTTGCAAAAAAGGGGATTCAAAAAAAAAATTTTTTCGGGTTTGAAAAAAAACCCTTCCACAGGGTATGAATGGACCTGAAAAATATCTCCCAAAACCAAAACACTGTCACCACCTGCTTGTGTTTTTTCCCAAGCTTTTGGTTTGGGCTAGGTGTTGTTCCCGGATTTTTTCTCCCCCTGAAACATAAAACACCATCCTGGAGGCAAAAAATGAAAACTCATCAAGAAACCCAACCCATTTGCCAATCAGTGGAGTTCACAAACGAAAACTGAAAGGGAAAAACCGAACCTTTTCGGGTAAAGGCAGTGGGGGTTGGGTTTAGAGGTCCCCAGGGGGGGGAAATTCCTTAATGCTTCCGGGGCCCCCGCACGCGGGAGGGTTCCCAGAGGTGTAGTGACATCCGTTTGCTACCCAGTAGGGTTGCAGAGGTCCCGTGAAATCCGTCGCCCCGGGGGCCCCCCAAAAAACCCCGGGTTGGGTTAGCGAGGGGCTGTCCTCTGTAGGGGGGGGTCCCGGGGCCCCAAAACACATTTGGGGTTGCATAGGGGGCAGTAAAAAACCGTTGCTTCAGGGTCCCATACACCGAAAGGGTTAAAGAAAGGGTGAGTGACATCTGTCTGCCCCGGGGGGCCCCATACACAGTAGGGTTAGCAGGGGTTTGCAGTGACATCTATTGTCCAGGGCCCCCATACCCCAGTAGGGTCAGAAAGAGGGTGGGTCCTTTCCGTCTGCCCCGGGGGGGCCCCCAAAAACCCCCAGTAGGGTTTAGCAGAGGGGGAAAGGGGAAAAACCCCTTCTGCTCCGGGGCCCCCTTTACAAAGTGGGGTTTTGAAATTTTGCAGTGAAATCCGTCGCTCTGGGGCCCCAACACATTGGGGTTTAGCAAAAGGTCCCAGTGACCCCGCCCTTTTGGGCCCGGGGGTCCCATACACATTTAGGGTTAGCAAAAGGGTGTGTAAAAACATTTTTGCTCCGGGGCCCCCAAAAACAGTGGGGATTAGCAAGGTGCGTGACTTTCCGTCTGCTCCAGGCCCTTTAAAAAAGTGGGGTTTTGCAGGTTGCGTGAAAAATCGGTTGCTTCAGCGCCCATACACATTGGGGGTTTTGCAGAGGTCCCAGTGACATATGTATGTCCGGGCCCCCAACACGGAAGGGTCAGCAAAAAGGGCCCAAGGGGAAACCCTTTCTTTTCCCGGGGGCCCAAATGCCACGGGGGGGTTTTTCCAAGGGGGCAGTGAAAACCGTTGCTGGGGGCCCCATAAACAGTAAAGGGTTTTAGCAGAGGTGAAAGGGGACTTCTGTTGCTCCCCCCCCCTTTACACAGTGGGGGTTAACAGAGTGAAAGTGGAACCCTCTGTTGGGGGCCCCATACACTAGGGGTTAGCAGAGGTGCAGTGAAAAACCTACTGCCCCGGGGGGTCCCATACACATTTTGGGTTACCCGGGGGTTTTGGGGACATCTTTTTGTTCCGGGGCCCCCATAAAACAGTAGGATTAGCGAGGTGAGTGACTTTCCGCCCTGTCCGGGGGCCCCTTACAAAGTAGGGGTTAGCAAAGGTGCGGGTGACATCCATTTTTCCCCAAAGGCCCCCATACAAATTTAGGGTTAGAAGAGGCCCAAAAAGTAACCCTGTCGGGCCCGGGCCCCCATACACAGTAGGGTTTAGCAGAGATTTAAAAAGTGCCACCCGTCTGCACGGGGCCCCCATCCCCGTAGGGTTAGAAAGAGGTGCGTGACTTCCGTTGTTTCGGGCGGCCACCATACACATCCCGGGTTAGGGGGGTTTTTGGCCAAGAAAACATCCGTCGGGCCCCGGGGGCCCCCATACCCCAACCTGGGGGTTAACGGAGGTGCTTAAAACATCCGCCCCGGGCCCGGGGGGGCCCCTTTACCAGAAAGGGTTTGAGCATGGGTTCCCGGGTGCATCGTCTCCCCCGGGGGGGCCCCCCCCCCATAAACGTGGGGGTCAGCAGAGGTGAAAAGTGAAATCCTTTCTCCCCCGGGCCCCATCCCCAGTGGGGGGGTTACCCCCCGAGGTTCCCCCCAAGTGAAATTCCTCCGCCCTCCCGGGGCCCCCACCCCCCTTTCCCCCAGTTGGGTTAACCCCCGGGTAGGGCCATTTTTGACCAAACCCGCCCCTGCCCATCCATTCCCGTAGGCAAGGTTCCCCCCTGTTTTTTTGGAACAAAGCCCCCCCCCCCCAATGCCCCAATCCCCTGATTTTAATTTTCCGGCCCCCCGGTGGCCCCCTGCCCCCCCCCAAAAACCCGTTTTCCCTCCCCCCCGCCCTCTAACATACATAGCAGACATTCCTCTCACATCAATGGCGCGTGGTGTCTGCAGTTTCCACATCCCTTATTCACAATGGCGCCATTTCTCCACTTACGACACTTTCACGACAGCAGTCGCCAATAGGTCACAAACTGCGCAGTGTCAGAAATACCAACAACCTGCGCCCAATAGCCGATAATAATCCCAACTCTGATAAATCGGTCCCTTCACCCATGAGCAATATGTGTACAAACTATAATGTCTTATATACTCATCAAGCCACCGCACCACATGGGACGTTCTGCATCACTATCACAGAAACACACAAAAATTATAGTAGTTAAAATTATGAGACTTTTTTTCAATACATGTCATTAGCAAATCAGAGGATTTCCCTCAGTATTATAGAGGGACAGGTTTTACTTCTACTTTGTCAGGTAAGATTCCTTCTGTGGGAGTTACCAACTGAACAAGGGGAGCTGAGGACAAGGTTTACTTGTTGCTTTCTGCCTTCTCCTCCATAACATATAGGCATCTATACTACACTGCTGCTAGTGTAGTAACACCCAGCAGAGAGCTTCCCAGTGTACAGATGATTCAGATTTACAGGGTTCCTCCTGTAGAGTGGACTCTTCAGAGCTGTCAACATAATCCATCATGCTGCCAGGAGCCGACTGGGCCCAACTGCAGTCTTGTCTTAAAGGGACAGTTTTTTTTTTAAACTGAGTTACAGGTGATATTTATTTCCCTAACTAAAAATATTTGAGAAAACGTTTATATTTTAGTCTTACTTGATAAGGTTCTCTAGAGGTGATAGGTCCTCTTTAAGACTCAAAAAAAGAGTAATGGAAATCTGCAAATGTTTCCTTTCTATTTTGTATAAGTAGAGAGAAATCCTTTTGGAGGACTTAAATCTGATTTGCTAAACTCATGTGACTTTATATCCCCTTAACGGGGTTCTCTCACTGTGCTGTTTCACCAAACCACAGGCAAGTTAAGAATCCCGATTCTTGTTCAGGCTCTGGGCGGTTCTACAGCTAGAGGCTTCCACCCCCTGTTCAGACTGTGGGTGGTTCTACAGCTCCAGGCTCCCATTTCCTGTTTAGGCTGTGGGAGGTTTTACAGCTCGAGGCTTCCACTTCCTCTTCAGGCTATGGAGGGTTATATAGCATCTGACTCCCACTTTCTGTTTAGGCTGTGGGGGGTTCTACAGCTTCAGGTTCCCACTTCATGTTCAGGCTATGGGTGGTTGTACAGCATCTGACTCCCACTTTCTGTTCAGGCTGTGGGCAGTTCTACAGCTTCAGGCTCTCACTTCCTGTTCAGGCTATTGGTGGTTGTACAGCATCTGACTCCCACTTTCTGTTCAGGCTGTGGGCAGTTCTACTTCTTCAGGCTTCCACTTCCTGTTCAGGCTGTGGGCGGTTCTACAGCTTCAGGATCCCACTTCCTGTTCAGGCACTGGGCCGATCTACAGCATCAGGCTCCCACTTACTGTTCAGGCTGTGGGAGGTACTACAGCTTCAGGCTCGCACTTCCTGTTCAGGCTGTGGGCAGTTCTACTTCTCCAGGCTCCCACTCCCTGTTAAATCTGTGGGTAGTTCCACATCTTCAGGCTCCCACTCTCTGTTCAATCTGTGGGCAGTTCTAAATCTTCAGGTTCCTACTTCCTGTTCAGGATGTGGGTGGTTCAACAGCTTAAGTTCCCACTTCCTATTCATGCTGTGAACGGTTCTACAGCTTCAGGCTCCCACTTTCTGTTCAAGCTGTGGGTGGTTCTAAAGCTTCAAGTTCCCACTTCCTGTTCAGGCTGTGAGCAGTTCTACAGCTTCTGGCTTCCACTTCCTGTTAAGGTTCTGGGCCACTCTACAGCTTCAGGCTCACAATTCCTGTTTAAGCTGAAGGTGGTTCTACAGCCTCATGCTTGCATTTCCTATTTAGGCTGTGGGTAGCTCTAGTACTTCAGGCTCCCACTTCCTGTTCAGGCTTTTGGTGGTTGTATAGCAGTGATTGGGATATCGGCTCTGCTATTCCAGTTACAGTGCTATGAGTGCTGGAGATCATTAACTTAGATAAACAAACTCCTGTGCTGGAGGTAAGACTCAGCAGGGAGTGGCTCCCCATAGTCAGACATCAGCTTGAGGAACAACCAGATAAAAGAAAGAACAGGGAGAGGTAGTAACCAAGCTATAGATAAAATGTCCTGCACAAAGTAAAATCAAAACAACACTGTATTTGGTAATAGTCTGCATTTACATTTCATTCATGTTAAAAGTTAATCATTGTTGTGAGAAAACCCCTAAAGCCCCACCATATGTCTTTTGTCGGTGGGGCATTAATATCCTGTGCTGGATGAAGCATGGGCTCAAGGGTCTGACGACAACCAGTACCCTGCTCTAATGGTGAAGAGTGGACATAGCTCAGATCTGAGCTCTATAGCCCCTTAGATGCCGCATTGAATAGAGACCATTGCATCTAAGTGGTTTTAGAGAAAGGGCATTTCCTCTCTTACCCTATTGGCCTCCCTTGCCACCTGCACCGAGCAAGATGAAGGGCTCACATGGTAAATGGGGAGATATTGAAGGCTCCCAGGTCTGACTTCTGTGTCTGCTTTTTAGGTCTTGACAGAACTAGGGTCCAGTAGGATGTTGGGTAGTTTTACATTGACAGGTTTAATATAATGCATTGCGTCAGTAATGCAGTGTGTTATATCAGCAATCAAATGATTCCATATTTAGGTCTCCTAGTGGGGCTAAAAATCAACTCCACTGGTGTTCCCCAAAAATCAATGCCACTGGTGGGCCCCAAGAATCATCTCAACAGATGGGCCCCAAGAATTTAATGCACTGGTGGCATTAAGAATGAACTCCACAGGTGGGCTCCAAAAACCAACTCCAATGGTGGGCCCCAAAGTCATCTCAACAGATGGGCCCCAAGAATTTAATGCACTGGTGGGCCCCAAGAATGAACTCCACAGGTGGGCTCCAAGAACCAACTCCAATGGTGGGCCCCAAAGTCATCTCCACTGATGGGCCTCAAGAATTAACATCACTGGTGGACCCCATGAACCTAAGTCTGAAACTGACCCTGGATAAAGGGATAAGCTTTAAGGTGAAATTTCCTGGAGACATGGACATTGTGGAACGTAGAGGAAGATAAAACTTGGAAATAATTACTAGTAAAAAGCTATTCTTCCCAAAACAAGTAATTGAGAAATGGTGACCCCATTGGTGTCAGTATTGTCATTGAGGAGAAATGGTGACTCCATTGGTGCCACCATTGTCATTGAGAAGTGGTGACCCAATTGTTGCCAGTATTATAATTGAGAGATGGGGACCCCATTGGGGCTAGTATTATCATTAAAAAGTGGTGCCCACATTGGTGCCAGTATTATCATTGATAAATGGTGACCCCATTGGTGCCAGTATTGTCATTGAGAAGTGGTGCCGCCATTGGTGCCAGTCTTGTCATTGAGAAGTGGTGACCGCATTGGTGCCAGTATTGTCATTGTGAAATGGTGACCCCATTGGTGCCAGTATTGTCATAGAAAAATGGTGACCCCTTGGTGCCAGTATTGTCATTGAGAAGTGGTGACCGCATTGGAGACAGTATTGTCATTGAGAAATGGTGACCCCTTGGTGCCAGTATTCTCTTTGAGAAGTGATGACCCCCTTGGAGACAGTATTGTCATTAAGAAGTGGTAACCCCATTGGTGCCAGTATTGTCATTGAGAAATGGTGACTCCATTGGTGCCAGTATTGTCATTGAGAAGTGGTGACCCCATTGGTGCCAGTATTGTCATAGAAAAATGGTGACCCCATTGGTGCCAGTATTCTCTTTGAGAAGTGGTGACCACCTTGGAGACAATATTGTCATTGAGAAGTGGTGCCCCCATTGGTGTCAGTATTGTCATTGAGAAGTGGTGACCCCATTGGTGCCAGTATTGTCATAGAAAAATGGTGACCTCTTGGTGCCAGTATTCTCTTTGAAAAGTGGTGACCCCTTTGGAGACAGTATTTTCATTGAGAAATGGTGACCCCCTTGGTGCCAGTATTGTCATTAAGAAGTGGTGACCCTGTCCAATGAATACTGACCAATCTATTGTTCAATATCAATAAAGTTTGGATAAAATTCCAGAATGGAAAAGAATGGAAATTTGCTAATCTAAAGAACAGAAATAACAATATAACAAACACCAGCAGGCGTGTATTTCCACATTTCTAATTCAGGTGTGTAAGAGGTAAAGACATGATGTATCAAGGGAGACAGAAATGACAGTCGGAGTTCACGGAGCTGAGGAACATGGCCCGATGGGACGAGCAGATATGGGCTAATGATGTTCATTACTCGGGCTGAAAATCTATAAATACAGAACAGGTGAGAGGCGGCTGTATATTCCTGATACACAGACTGAAGAATCATTGTGAGTATTGGAATCAATGTAGGCCTTCGAAGATGGACCCTCACCCATGTATCATAACTAGAGTGGCATCAGTTTATTTGATGAGATGGTCATTTTTAAGTTATTCGACCAGAGAAAAGGACCATAGAGGTAAATTTTGAGGTAAAACTAATTGAGATGGTCGTCTTCTGTTTAGGAACATCTGGCTTTCTAATAATTTCTTAATTTCTGTGAACCACTATGGGGTTATCTTTCTTCACTTTTTCTTGAAGGTGTTGTCTTATGCAGACAGATCCTGTCCATGTGCCCAGTGAAGATACATAAATGTCGAAGAGAAGAGTCCCTGCACTAGGCTATAAGAGCAGTTCCCATATTGTCTTCTTCTGAACAGATACTACTTTTTACGTCAAAAGCTTTGCTCCCCAAAAAGAGCTGTTTAACAGAAGGGTCGGGAGAAGAACTCCTTTGATGTCATCCAAACAGAATTCTTCTCTCTAATGACCTAAATTTAATCCAAATATATCTAAAATAAATTTACTCTTTAGTTTAGGCTTTACATAACAAGCTTCCTCAATTCTTTCAAGGATTGAAATATTGGCATCTTTGTCGGCCACTTTTACATGTCTCACCACCCCAAAGGTCTTCTTTTTCAGCCATTTTTACATATCTTCACTACACTAAAGCTCTCCTTACCTCTGTTGTGTTAATATTGGCGTCTTTGTCAGCCATTTTTACATGTCTCTACTACCCCAAAGGTCTCCACACCTCTGTTGTGTTAATATTGGCGTCCTTGTCAGCCATTTTTAGGTTTTCACTACCCCATATTCTAATATTTCTACTTTGTTGTGTAGCCCTATGTGACTAAAGTTTCTGCACAGAGCTTGTGGTTATATTTTCATATGATTTGTATTGATTTTTTTAAAGGTTATGTTTTAAGACTTTCCCTTCTTGTGAATAGTCCTACCTCTGTCTTACCAATATTGGCTTCTTGGTTGGCCATTTTTACAGGTCTCCACTACCCCAAAGGTCTCCACATCTCTGTTGTGCCAATACTAGCTTCTTTGTCAACTATTTTTATGTCTCCACTACCCCAAAGGTCTTCACACCTCTGTTGTGCCAATAGTGGCTTCTTTGTTGGACATTTTTCATGTCTTCACTTACCCAAAAGTCTTCCTACCTCTGTTGTGCCAATATTGGCTTCTTTGTTAGCAATTTCTATGTCTAAACTACCCTGAACCTCTCCACAATTCTGTTTCACCAATATTGACTTCTTTGTTGGCCATTTTTATGTCTCCACTATCCCGAACCTCTCCACACCTCTGTTTCACCAATATTGACTTCTTTGTTGGCCATTTTGATGTCTCCACTACCCCAATGCCCTCCTTACCTATGTTGTGTCAATATTAGCTTCTTTGTCTGCAATTTTTAACATGTCTCCACTACCCCAGAAGTCTCCACACTTCTGTTGTGTCAATATTGGCTTCTTTGTCGGCCATTTGTACATGTCTTCACTAGTGTTGAGCGATTTTTATCGACAAAGTTGAAATCGGCAAGGTTTTTATGGTGATCGAAATTTCCAGATCATGCGATAATTAAGGTTTAAAAATTTTGCATCATCTATTAAGATCGCGCCTTTTTCGGCGCTTCCTGTAATTTTGGGCGGCCAGCACATAAGAGTACAGAATAAAGCAGGGGGATATGTGTGTGCGACGTCATGACTGGGATGTGTATGGTTGCGATTGGCTGGAAAATCACATGACCTCGTTTTAAAATAGAACAGCGTTTCCTGTTTTTAGCCTCAGTGTCTCTCAGGTCTCATAGGGATAGGACCTGCTTCTGCTGTGGCCAAAACAGCTCACGAAATTAGTCTATTTCTGCACAGAGAAACCTCTACTATTTTGCTGTGATCCTTCCCAAATTTTGTTAGATTAGGATTTGAACATTTTATGTAGTTAGCTAGAGAAAATTTTTAAAACAG
>JAODAL010044571.1:0-32744 GCA_025379985.1 Phyllomedusa bahiana | reverse complement strand
CCCCAATAGGGAACGCACGGAGGTTGCATTATGGTCTTTGTCAGCGTTAGCAACTGCAGGATCGTGTGGCTGCTGTGTGCTGACAGCCAGCCAGGAGGGGATACAATGCCTTCCGGGTTGTCTGTGATGTCACCATGCCTGGCCGTGCCCTGTGGGTATGGCCGGGCATCATGACTGACAGTTGCCATAGAATAGCTGTGTATTAATTTCTAGTACAAAAATGATTTTCCCCATAGGGAAAAGTAAAATAAACGGTGAAAAAAAAAAAATTTGAAAAAGTAAAAAAAAAAAAATGAAAATCAGTAAAAATAATCACGAAAAATAAAATAAAAACCCGTACACCGCCCTTTTCCTGTTTAGGGCCGGTTCACATGGCTTATTCAAGCTGTAATTGCGGATTGAATAAGGGGCGGGGGCGCTGCTCGCCGGCCCCATAAACTTTCATTATCCACGGCGCGTATTCTGTCGGGATAATGAACATGTCAATTTCTCCCCACCCGGCGGATTCGCCGAGCGGGGAGGAGAGACGGAATCCATAGTTCTCTATGAGAACTGTGGATTACCGTAATGGCTGGTATGGATTCCAGCCATATTGCAGCGCAGTATGGCGCGCAATACAGCTGCAATCCGTGCACAAAATAAGCCGTGTGAACGGCCCTTTACAAACGGCAATCGCCCAAAAATAAATAAAGTTCCATATTTGGTATCGCCTCATGCGTAACGACCTGCCCTATAAATCTGTCACGTCAATTAACCTGCACGGTGAACACCGTAAAAAAAAACTAAATAAACAGTCACAGAATTGCGATTTTTGTTCATCCTGCAGCACATAAAATGGAATAAAAAGCGATCAAAAGCTCATATAAACACCAAAGTGATGCCAATTAAAACGTCGATCCATCCCACAAAAAAGCCCTTACACAGCTCTGTATATAGAAAAATACAAAAGTTATGACTCTCAGAAGATAGCGATGCATAAATATTGTTTTACACAATAAAAACACTTTTTTTAATAGCACTTCAGCATAAAAAAACTATATAAACTGGGTATCACCGTAATCGTTTAGACCCACAAAATAAAACTAACTTGTCATGGATACTGCACGGTGAGCACTGTTAAAAATAATAAACACTACTAGGATTGCAGTATTTTCTTTACCCTGACTTTCAAAAAATGGATTTAAAAGCGATCAAAAAGCCTTGTCCCCCCAAAAATGATACCAATAAAAACGTCAAATCCTCCTGCAAAAAACAACCCCCTACTCATCTCCATACACAGAAAAATAAAAAAGTTATGGCTCTCAGACTATGGCGATGCAAAAACGTGTTTTCCTGTTTGAATAAAAGTGTTTTTATTGTGTAAAAGCAGTAAAACATTTTTAAAAAATTAACAAATTGGCTATCAGTGTGATTGTATCGACCTACTGAGTAAAGCTAGCTTGTCATTTATACCACACAGTGACCACTGTAAAAAATAAAAATATAAAACACTACCAGGATTGCTGTATTTTGTTCAAAATGCTTCACAAAAACCTTAATAAAAAGTGATCAAAGAGTCATATGCACCCCATAATGGTACTAATAAGAACATTAACTCATCCCGCAAGAAACAACCCCATATTGAGCTCCATACACAGCAAAATAAAAAAGTTATGGCTGTCAGACTATGACGACATAAAAGCATAATTTTTTACAAACACATTTCTATTATGTAAAAGTAATAAAATATAAAAAGTGTAAGTTTGCACAGCTCTGGGATCAACGCAACAGTCCTTTAGGCATAGAGACAGAGGCAGTATTAAGGTGTAAACGGTTGCTTCATCCGTATGTTTATTTGCGCAGAACACAAATATATGGCAACATGCACAGACTAACAGCAAACCAACAAAACTCCAGCTCGTCTGAGCCCTTACTAACAATGGTTGAGTTCACTCACTAGCACCTTGTAGCCGACACTAGCTTCCACCAGTGTGAACACCTCCAGCCCAGAAGGTAGACTGGAGATACAGCCGATGCCCAGTCAGCCTACCTGCTGACCTTATATACAGCCGGGAAATCACAGAATGGAACAATGGGGAGTAAGCACCCACCCTACTCTATGCTTACTCCTAATGAAAGGCCGACCAGGGACTGGCTGGTGTCACGGACGCCCCTGCGACCACTGTCCCGGGTCGCTGGCGCGCCCGTGCCCCTGCTCCCAGCGGAGCCCCGTCCCGCACGTCGGTTCGGGGTCCGCTCCTGCATCGTCCCCTCCGGCGCTCACCTTACCCCGGCCGCGCTCCCTGCTCAGTCTCTGTGTCCGTCTCCCGGCGCGTGGCTCCGCCCCTAGGGGCGGGCACGCGTCGGCAGTTTGAATTTAAAGGGGCAGTGCGCCGGTAATTGGTCATTGCCGGGCACTGCTCCTATTTAAGTCCGGCCTCTTCCTGGCGGCCCTCGCCGGATCCTTAGTGTATGTTTCCTAGGAGAAAGCTGTCCAGAGAGTTCCTGTTTGCCTTACCGTGTACCGACCTTCTGTCTACGTTTACCGACCATGAACCAGAGCCGCCTGTCCTGACCTTCTGCTTGTCTATCGTCTACGAACCCGAGCCGCCTGTCCTGACCACCTGCCTGTCCCCGACTACGAGCCTGCCTGCCGTTCCTGTACCTTGCCTTGGCCGCCACCGCAGGCAAGCCCCGCCAGTGGTAGTACCTGTGGAATCCCGCTGCAGGCAAGACCATCCCGCTTTGCGGCGGCTCTGGTGAATACCGGACCCACTTAGATTCCACTCCCTGGTGTGGGCTTTACGCCATCGCCTGCGGTGGTTTCCAGTGGATCCACCTCCAGACCGTTACAGTAGGATCCGGCCATGGATCCCGCCAAGGTGCCCTTGCCAGGTGTTGCCAGCATCATCACCGTCGTGGTCAAGCAATCGCAACAGATTGCGCAGCAAGCGCAGCAGCTCGAGCAACTCTCCTCAATGGTGCAGCAGCTCATCTCCATTCAGGAGCAATCACCGCCATCTCCAGTTGTTCCTGCCCCAACGGCTCCTGTGGCTTCTAGGTGACCCAAGCTTCGGCTGTCACTCCCATCCAAGTTCAGCGGTGATCCGAAACTCTGCAGAGGTTCATCACCCAATGCTCTATGCACGTGGAGCTGATGGCCGACCAGTTCCTGTCCGAACGTGCGAAGGTGGCTTTCGTGGTCAGCCTCCTCTCCGGGAAGGCCCTGGCATGGGCTACACCGCTATGGGACAGAAACGATCCAGTGACGGCGGATCTACAGTCGTTCCTCAGTGAGTTCCACAACGTCTTCGAGGAACCAGCCCATGCCTCCTCCACTGAGACAGCCCTCCTCAACCTACGCCAGGGGACCTGTCTGTTGGGACTAGCGGTACAATTCCGTACGTTGGCCTCTGAACTATCATGGAACGGGGCCGCTCGTGTGGCTAACTTTCAAGAAAGGACTCTTGTGAGTCGAGTGAAAGACGCTTGGCCGCAAAGAGACCTCCCGTCTTCCCTCACGATTTGATCCGTTTAGCGACCCGCATCACGTATGCTTCAATGAACGGGAGGGGGAGCTTCTGCAGGAACGTCAGTCAGCTCAACTTCCCCGGGTTTCCCTTTCGCCTGGCACCGGTGTTCCAGGGGCCTCCTGCGCCACAGCCGCCAAAAACCCACCGACGAACCCATGCAGATTTAAACGGGCTCGCCTCTCTGACAAGAATTTGGCCCAGCGGCGACAAAAGAACTTGTGCCTCTACTGTGGCAGCTCAGAGCATTTTTGGAGGAATTGCCCCAAGCGTCCCGTTGCCAGGGCTGCCATCTGCCTCCCGCCTGGCTGAGCTATTCTTCCCCCAAATGTGGCTGCATGGTTCCCCCTCAGCAAATTGTCTCGGACCGGGGATTTTAAATTTTGTCGCCAGGTTTTGGCGACCCCTTTGTGAAAAAAAAACTTCAGTGAAGCTCGACTTCTTTTCTGCTACCCCCCCCGCAGACAAGGGCAGGTGGAGAGGGTCAACCAGTCGGGGATGTTTCCCTTTTTCGTATTTGTCCGGCACCCCAAAAGATGTTTTGGCCAATTTGTGCTTTGGCGGAGTTCTCTTATAACCCCCGGGGTCTGAGTCCGCGGTCCCCCCTTCTCATCGTTTGGCTTGATCCCCGCCCCCCTCTCCTCGGGGTTAACCTCCCCGAGGTCCGGCGGTGGACGCACTGGTTCAAACTGAAGGCCATCGGGGTCCCAGACCCATCGTGCGTCCGCCTCCGAGCGCATGAAGCTCAAGCGGACAAGAAAAAACCCTCCTGGGTTTTTTCTCTCCGGGTAAAAAGGGTGGCTCCTCTAATAGTCCCTTAAAGATCCTTTTTACAAATGGGACCCCTTTTTTTGGGGCCCCTTTGGGTCATCACCGCTTTAAAACCCGGTAGCATACAAATCCGGCTCCCCCCTTAAGAGAATCGCCAACGCGTTTCTGTCCCCTTATTGAAACCTTGGGCCCTTAAAACCTTTTTTTTCCCAAAAGGGCCCGCCCCCCCGTCGGTGGTGATCCCCCCCAAATTTTTTTTCGAGGTAAAGGAAAATCGGGCATGAGGGAACTGGGGGAAAGCATACTCCGGGGTGGACTGGGGGGCTTTCGGGCCCGAAGAAGGCTTGGGAGCAAGGGGGGAATATCCCTGAACCACACCCATCCAGAGATTTCTTCATCCAGTAAAGAGGGGGCCCCAAAGGGGGGGGGGTACTGTCCGGACCCCCTTGACCACTGTCCCGGGGCACGGGCGGCCTGTCCTTTTGCCCCCAGCGGAGCCCGTCCCGACTGGGGTTTTGGGGGCCGCTCCTGCATGGGTCCCCTCCGGCCTCACTACCCGGCCGCGCTCCTGCTGGGCTGGTGGGTCCCGGCACTGGCTCCGCCCCTAGGGGGGGGCAGCCCCGGAAGTTTTAAATTTAAAGGGGCAGTTCCCCCGGAAATTGGCATTGCCGGGCACTGTCTTTTTTTAAGTCCGGGCCTCTTCCTGCGGCCCTCCCCGGGACCCTTATGTATGTTTCCGGGAAAAGCGTCCAGAGTTTTCCTGTTTCCCTACCGTGTACCCCCCTTCTGCCTACGTTTACCGACAACAACCAGAGCCGCCTTTGCCCTTTCTGCTTGTCTACCGTCTACGAACCCGAGCCGTGTCCTGACCACCCTGCCGTCCCCCACCTATGACCCGCCTTGGTTCTGTACCTTTTGCCTTTGCCCCCACCCCGAGGCAAGCCCCGCCAGTGTATGACCTGGTGGGGAATCCCGCCCAGCAAGACCTCCCGCTTTGCGACGGGTCTGGTTAATCCGGGGGGGGCCCCCCACTTGATTCCACCCCTGGGTCTTCCGCCATCGCCTGCTTTTTCCGGGATCCACCTCCAACCCTTACAGCTGGTAGCCATACTAACAGACTTTTTTAAAAAGGTCGAAAGTCTGTACTGCGACACCATTTAACAATGGCCCTTTTCCATCCACCAAGGCTCCTTTTTCCTTTGGTGGGATGTACTTCTCCCCCCAGGCAATGCCCGAACCTGCTGGGATATACACTCCTTGCAAAACCTTCAAAGTGTGGCCTTTCATATCCCCCGCCCTGCTCAGACCTGTGAGGGGCGGACACTTTGTCCATAAAATTGTGCACCCTGACAACACATCACATTGGCCGTTGTGACCCGGGGCGATGTTAAAGCCCGTAGAGCCAAGAACCACGGTCCCCCTTGCATTTTTCCCTTTGTTTTGTCCATCCCTTTAAAGGAAATTGTCGGGAGAACTCAAAAGGGGCCTACCTATCAGGTAGTAATGCAGGACTGATAGCCCACTAAGGGCCCAGGCATTCTCCTCCACTATAGCATAGTTTTTTTTTCCGCCCTGACGCTTCCTGCTGAGGTACACTACAGGGGGTTTCTTCTCCCTGAACTAATCAACAGGACAGCCCCAAGCCTCCCTCAGAAGCTCTCCTGAAAAAAAAAATTCTTTCTGGCATTCGGGCCATGAGCACAGGTCCTTTGCAGAGTCCCCTCCTTTAACTTTGGAAAGGGGCTTGTTTAGCCTTTGGTTTCCCACTTGACCAAAGGGGGGGGACTTTGTCCCTTTTTGGGGTTGGTTCCGCAACGGGGCGCTATGGGGGCAAAGTTGGGCACGAACCCCTATAGTACCCTGCGATACCAAGAAGGCCCAGACCTCATTTAAACCATTTAAATGGACGCTCCTACCTAAAATACCTTGAAATCCATAAGCCCCGATGTATCTCCCCATTATTTTTTTTTTCACCTCGGGACCTAGTACTTTCATTTATTGGCAGGGCCGCAACCCCGAGTAGCAGCAAACTTTTCTAACTGCCCCCGGAATAAGGGGGCTCTTTTTCCAAATTTTAATTTATTTTATTTGGCGGTCAATACGCACCGGTTGGGTGGGGTTTTTTAAGGAGCACTTAGGGTTCAAACCTTGGTTGTTTTCCCCATTTAAATAGGGTATTTACATCCCCTGCAGCTCCTTTTCTGTGGCACTGCTGTTGCAAAGGCAGGTGCGTGATTTTTCCAATCCTGAGACAGGCCCTTTTGGTTTGGCAAAAGTACGCTCACTGTACTACTCTGAGGATATAGATTTATTCTTGCCAATATGGCACTGCAAACTCTTTCTGGACCTACTTAGCATGTCCTCTTAGGAGTGCTGGGGTGCACAGGGGGTGTGGTATATTTCTCATGTGTATTCTGGCTCAGGGTTTCGACCTTTCCCAAAACTGCAGGCTGAGTATGGCCTCCCCCCGTCCCAATTGTTTACTTATCTTAGGATAAAACACACAGTTACTTCACAGTTAGGCCATACCGGGGTTGTGGTTTAATAAATTTCCATTGCCGCGGTTTTTTCTCTCCCCCCCCCCCTTCCCCGACTGCCATGTAATTTTTCATTTCTACGCCATTCTCTTTTCACACAGAAGGGAGGGTCATTTCGTGGGCCTCAGGGGGAAGTGGGAGACGGACCTGGGCCCTATGACGGACGAACAATGGGAGAAAATGTTTTCCTCACATAAACGGGTTTTCTTCTAACCTGAAATGATAGAAATGACTCAGCTTTTTAAATCTTACACAGCCCCTATACACCACTTCTAGGCTTAGTAAATTCAGACAAGGGTACGCGCCCGAAGTCCAAAGGGTGTCATTTAACTTCAGTACCTTTCTACACCTAATAAGGGCTTCCCCAAAGGTGTTGGTTTTTGGGTCTCAGGTAAATCCAGTTTCCCAAAGATAGGATGGGGTGCCCAATCCCACTTACCCCCACCGCCTGTTTGTTCGGACCCGAGCCAGATAGCTTGGGTTCGCGGTCAACAATCACCTTCGCAATTGAAGTTCTCTATTATGCAAGTAAGGCTATTGCGCGAACATGGCTGGCTGCGAGACCCCCTTCAGTGTCTGAGTGGATGGGACTGATTAATGGCATTCAAAAGAGAAAACGAGGTGGCACCGATATACGTTTCCGTAGTCCTATATAGTGTATAGAACAGTGTCCATTTAATGCAAACGGGTGGGTGCCAGTAAAAAAAGAAAGTACACAAGGGAAATTTCAATCTTCAGAAAGGATATTTACGGCACTCACCAAACTTCTTCTGCAAAAATCCTTTATTGGAACATAAAATCAGGTAACCCGGCACATTTCACAAACACAGCCAACAGCCGTTTCACGTCCTCCGATGCTTTTCTCAAGGCATGAACGGGAATAGGACGTAGATGTGTCTATTAACACCACCGTGAGTCATTAAGACAAAATCAGTTGCACAATACCCAACATTTAAACATATCCAAAACACATATATTTTATGTTAAAATCTAAACCATTACATTATTACCTTTATAAAAATGAAGATAGATCGTTCCTATCATTCATTTCCTAGGGGTCCAGTGCTTTCCGTATCCAGTATCCATTTGGACTCTAACTGCAATAGTTTTCTATTCCTTGTCTCCTACATTTCTATCCAAAGTCACACGTTCTATCCCTGCAAACTGAACTTGTGATGTACACTACCATTTTTTCTTGCAAAAAGGGACACAAACCTATGGCCCCCTTACCAGTTCTTATTGAATAAAAATGTTTCCCCAATTTGTTTGAACAACTCGAATGTTTAACCTAATAGTTTGAAACCACACTTTTCACCAATCGCATATAAACCACAAAATCGTACGGCAATTATAAAATCCTTTACTTATACTCATACTGGGCCAAGCTGTATAATATTCTCATTTCTCATATATCTACAGAATGAACAGTTACCACATTTGTGATTGCCAAAAGGGACTAGATCTCTTAAACCAATTTTTCCTTATTTTCCATAACTACTATTACTAATTCATCACAGATATTTTTACAGCGCTAAATATATTATCGGAAGTGACTTTTTTCTCTCTTTTAATTCTTCAACCATCTCTAAAAGATCCAGTGCTTTCTTATTGAGCTCTTTATATACTCAACATATCACTAAATTGAAAAGAAAAAATAAATCGTCCATCTTTCCTTTCTTCTTTTCTTATACAACAATTTTTTTCCTGTCCTGTCTGATTGCCCTTAAATCTTTGGGTATTAATATCTCATCGTATCCTCGAGATCTGAGTCTATCAACAAGTTTCATTTTTATAAAGGTAATAATGTAATGGTTTAGATCTTAACATAAAATATTTGTGTTTTGTCATCTGTTTACCTTGTTGTATTTTGTGAAACTGATTTTTTCTTAATGACATCACGGTGGAGTTAAATAGACGCATCTACGTCCTATTCCCCGTCATGCCTTGAGAAAGCGTCGAGGACATGAAACGGCTGTTGGCTGTGTTTGTGAAATGTGCCAATTCCCTGATTTTATGTTCCAATAAAAGGATTTTTGCAGAAGAAGTTTGGTGAGTGCCGTAAATACTCTTTCTGAAGACTGATTAATGGCATGCTGCTGCATCAGAAGTGGTTGCTTAAACGTAGGAATAAAGAGGGCAAATTTGATAAGATATGGGGAAGGTGGTTGAGCTCCCCTGGCACGGTGGGTTCGTTAAGGGCTTTAGATTATGAGGGTCTCTCGAGTCCCTGAGATATGATCGTCCCGGGCGTTGTCTTTTATGTTTACTCTTTTAGGGTAACCTGCGCAAGGATTGTGAGACATACTTACCTGTTAGATCATCTGGCCTTTCTATTGGGCTATATACAGCTTGCCTGAATAACTGAAATAACAAAAGCGTTCTATTCATGCTCTTTATGCTTTTGGTATTCGTTCCCTGCTTGTTGCAGGGTAGGTTAGTTTCATTCTGAGTAAACTCTTGGGTACTTTCCCATATAACTTTCTGGGTTTTTGTTGGAAGTCATGTAATTGGACATGTGTATTGCTATATTATCATTTGGCGATAAATGTTATGGTAGTGGCGGTTAGCCATGTTGTGTAACATATATGCTTATGTACCTTTTCTTGCTCCTCCAAATAAAGTTTTATTTGTTAATCAAAAAAAGAAGGCCCAGACCTGCTTCTTGGTTGAGGTCAATTTCTAATTGCCTCCAGTTTGTCCATTTGGGGCTTTAAGACCCCCCTCCCAATGTCGTAGCCCAGATAGCGAGCCTCCTCTAGCCCTATGGCACACTTGTTAGGGTTGGCGGTTAGACCTGCTGCCCTTAAGGTGTCTAAGACGGCTTGCACTCTGGTCAGGTGGGACTCCCAATCCGTGCTAAAGACCACCACGTCATCCAAATATGCTGCCGCATATTTTCTATGGGGCTGCAGGATGACGTCCATCATCCTCTGGAATGTGGCCGCAGCCCCATGTAGGCCAAAGGGAAGGGCCACGTAGTGAAAGTGGCCATCTGGGTTGGAAAAGGCCGTTTTCTCCCTGGCCTCCTTTGTAAGGGGGACCTGCCACTAGCCCTTGGTCAGGTCTAACGTACTGATGTATATTGCGGGTCCTAGCCTCTCAACCAATTCATCAACCTGGGGCATCGGGTAGGCATAACATTTTGAGATTTCGTTTAGCTTACGGAAATCATTGCAGAAACGTAAGCTGCCATCGGGTTTTGGTATGAACACTATGGGGCTTGACCACCCACTTTGGGATTTTTCTATGACCCCAAGCTCCAGCATCTTTTTAACTTTGTCGGCAATCGCTTGCCTCTGAGCTTCAGGGACCCTATATGGCCTCAAATGTACCATCTGGCCGGGTTCTGTGATGATGTCATGTTCAATGACCTTAGAGCGACCTGGCACTTCTGAAAAGACCCACCGGTTCCTTTGTAGGAAATCCCTGACTTCCTGCCGCTGTGATTCTGACAGGGACTCGGAGATACAGACGGATGGTTACTCTCCGTTTGTGGCACCCCTATGCTCTCTTACCACCGTAAAACTTTAACGGTCCTTCCAGGGCTTAATTAGGTTGATGTGAAAGATTTGATAAGGTTTCCTCTTACCGGCCTGGAACACCTTATAATTACCTCAATGACCCGCTCTTTGATCTCATAGGGGCCCTGACACTTTGCCAGGAACTTGCTTTTGACCGTGGGGACAAGTACTAGCACCTGGTCCCCGGGCTGGAACACTCTGACCCTTGCGGACCTCTTATATACCCTTGCCTGGGTTTCTTGGGCCCGCTGTAGGTTCTCGCGCACTATGAGCAGGACTGCTGCTATTCTATCCTGCATCTTGGCAATATGTTCAATCCCGCTCCTATATGGGGTATTTTCCTGCTCCCAGGTCTCCTTGGCTATGTCCAGGAGTCCCCGGGGATGTCTACCATAGAGGAGCTCGAAGTGAGAGAACCCTGTGGATGCTTGCGGTACCTCCCGTATAGAGAACATGAGGTAGGGTAGTAGGCGTTCCCAGTCTTTCCCATCCTTATCCACCACCTTTTTAAGCATTGCCTTTAGGGTCTTATTGAACCTCTCCACCAGGCCATCGGTCTAGGGATGATACACCGAGGTACGGAGATGGTTAATATTGAGGAGGCGGCAGAGTTCTTTGGTCACCTTAGACATGAAGGGGGTACCCTGGTCAGTTAGTATCTCCTTTGGGATACCCGTGCAGGTGAACATTTGGAACAACTTCTTGGCAATCCCTTTTGAGGAGGTGTTCCTAAGGGGAATGGCCTCGGATAGCGGGTGGCATAATCGAGGACCACTAGGATGTGCTGATGTCCCCTGGCTGACTTAGGGAGCGGCCCTACCAGGTCCATGCCGATCCACTCAAAGGGGACCTCTATTATCGGCAGAGGAATTAGAAGGCTCCGAAAATGGGGCCTAGTGGCATTAATATGGCACTCCAGGCAGGAGTGGCAGAAGTCCTCGATTGCCCTATAAATCCCTGGCCAATAGAAGTTGCGCTCCACTCTCTCCCGGGTTTTCTCCAACCCCTAAGTGTCCCCCCAACACATGGGAGTGGGCTAGCTCCAACACCTGGCAGACCTGTTGTTGACCTCAAAATGGGGGGTAGACCAAACCCTCGCCTGATTCCTGGGGTTTCACCTTAACGCTTTTCCAAGCGTGTTCCAAGTTCGGGTCCCTCAGTTGCTCCATACCAAAGTTCCCTCTTGATATTGGCAGGGAAGCGACCTCAAGCTCAGAGGGGTTTACTTCTGGGTCCCCCGCCAGGATGGACAACGGAAACCCATCGGGCTCTCTGGGTTCCTGTGCGGACACATCACCCTGCACACCATTATACCTGGCCTATGATAGCACTGTGGGGTAGGCTCCCGACGACGGCCACCACATATCGTGCGGCCCCGCAGGGAGTCTCTAGGGTGAGTCTGGCGATTGGGTAGTCTCTAGTGTCTCCGTGGATACAGACCACCCCTATATGGCGGGATCGGAGTTGGCCTGAGCCCACCAGCTTGGCCTGTGCCAGGGTCACCAAGCTCCCAGAGTCCATGAGTGCTTGAATGGGGTGTCTGTTGATTTTGACCATACACTCCCGCCGGTCACCACCAGCCTCAACATGTGAGGTATAGGAAGGCCTGGCAAATAAAGACGCACACCAAGTAATGCCACAGTACTTGGGGTCCCCCTACATTGGATATCGTGCGGCGACATGTCCCAGTCCATCACATCGCCAACAGACAATGGGGCACTGAGCTCTGAGTGAAAGGTCCGATTTTGGGGTGGCAACCTTCCCCCTTTCTCAGCCAACCATGACCCCCTCCCATCGAGACATCTACTTTCCCCTTTGGGGACAGGGACAGTCTTGCCCCGTACTGGCGTAGGTGGATGCAGTCCCAGGAGAAACTCTTCAGTGGCGCTGTAATGTTCCACAACGGAGACGAGCTCATCCAGACCTTTGGGGTCTATGTACCCCACACAGCGCTGGATCCTCACAGGTAAGGCGCGTACAAACCGATCACAAACGACCCTCTCGATCACCTGGGCAGCTGAAAGACTCTCCAGTTGCAGCCATTTGCTGGTGAGGTGGTAGAGGTCATACATTTGGGATCGCGCTGGCTTTGCTGGATCAAATTTCCAGGTGTAGACTCTTTGGGACCGGACGGCCAGAGTAACCCCCAGTCAGGCTAAGATCTCCCCTTTCAGCCTGGTGTAGTCCTTGGCTTCTCCCACCCTCAGGTCAAAGTAGGCCTTTTGTGGTTCACCGGTCCACTGGGAGCTGTTCTGTCTCAGTGATCCTCTCGAAGGTTCAAAGGTATGCTTCAATGTCTTCATCTGGGGTCATCTTTCGCAGGACTTGTATCACCGCTTGACGGGGCGTGAACTGCCCACCTGCTGACTCCTCTGGCCTTGCAATCAGGGTCTGAAGTTGTTGCTGAAGAGCCAGGTTCACCTGTTGCTGCTCTTTCACGGCGGCCTGGTGCGTCTCAATCAACAGGCGATTGGTTTTTGCCTGGGCTCGTACGGTCTCGTCGTCGGCCTTTTGCTGACTTGCCGCCATCAGCTGGAGGTTTGTATTGGCCTGAATCAGCTGTTTCACCAGCTCGTCCATTTTGGATGTCTCTGCTTGCTGCACAGTTGCTGCTTTAATCCAAGACATATACTGGGACCACTTTTCTCTGCCTGTCTCTTTAAGAAAAGCGTTTCTTTAAAATGCCCGCATCCTCAACCATATGTAAGCTTGCACAGCTCTGGGATCACCACAACAGTCCTTTAGGCATAGAGACAGAGGCAGTATTAAGGTGTAAACGGTTCCTTCATCCGTATGTTAATTTGCGCAGAACACAAATATATGGCAACATGCACAGAAAAACAGCCAACCAACAAAATTCCTGCTCGTCTGAGCCCTTACTAACAATGGTGTAGTTCCCTCACTAGCACCTTGTAGCCGACGCTAGCTTCCACCAGTGTGAACACCTCCAGCCCAGAAGGTAGACTGGAGATACAGCAGACGCCCAGTCAGCCTACCTGCTGACCTTATATACACCTGGGAAATCCTGGAGTGGAACCATGGGGAGAAAGCACCCACCCTGCTCTATGCTTACTCCCAAAGAAAGGTAGACCCGGGAATGGCTGGTAGCCATACTAACAGACCGATTAAACATAGGTCAACAGTCTGTACTGTCGACACCTATTTAACAATGGCCTTTCACTCCACCAAGTCTCCTTACCTTGGTGGCATGTGTTTTGCTCTCTCCAGGCATATGCCCAGAACCTGGCTGGGATATACACTCTATTGCAGACCTTCCCAGCTGTGGCCTTACAAAATCTATATAACATTTATATAATTGCAATTGTACCGACACCATATAAATTTGATGTAATTTATACCATTCGTCGAAGGCTGTAAAATTAAAGTAAAAAAAAAAATGACAGAATTGCCTTTTTCCCCCCATTTTCATGGCCCAATGCTAAAAAAAATATAGAACACCCGTGCGCCCAAAATGCACAATACACCCCTAGAAGAGATTCATGAGGGGTGTTGAATCCAAAATGGGGTGACTTCTGGATGGTTTCACTTGTTCTGGTACTTTGGGGCCTGGTAAATGAGACCTGGCACCTACCAAAATCTGCATTCCAAAAGCCAAATAGCGCTCCCTCCCTTGTACGCCCTGCCATGCGCCCAAACAGCAATTTACACCCACATGTAGGGTATTGCTGAACTTGGAAGAAATTATGTAACAAAATTTGGGGGGCTTTGTTTCCAGTATAGCTTGTAAAAATAAAACATTTTAAGCTAAAATTGCAGATTGTTGGAAAAAAAATACATTTTTAATTTTCACAGCCTAATGCTACAAAAAAATTTGTGAAACACCTGTGGGACCGATATACTCACTGCCCCCTTGGATCTATTCATAAGGGGGTGTCATTTCCAATATGGGGTCTTTTTAGAGGGGCTTATTAAGTTTAGCACCTTAGGGTGTTCGCAAACCTGTAATGGCGCCTAAATAAAATCGTAATGAAAATGAGACCCCATCTTTAGGTGCTCCTCTTACTCTGAGGCTTGTGGTTGAGCCAAATAGCACACTAGGGCCACATATGGGATATCTCTGAAAACAGCAGCATCTGGGGAATCAATATTAAGTTGTATTCTCCTGATCACATCTACCGTGTTCCAGTGAATAATGGATAAAAATTGAAAATCTTCAAAAAAAGTGAAAAATCCACGTTGCGTTAATTTCTGTGAAATATCTAAAGGGTTAACAAACTTCCTAAAACACTGTTGTAAATACTTTAATGGGTCTAGTTTCTTAGACAAAGTCATTTACAGCGGTATCTACCATACAGGCCCCTCAAAGCTGCATCAGAACTGGACTGGTCCCTAAAAAAATTTATATTGCAAATTTTCTTGAAAATGTGAGAAATTACTACTAAATTTCTAAGCCCATAATGTCGTAAAAAACAAAAAGACATTTAAAAAATGATGCCAACCTATAGTGGACATATGGTAGATGCTAGTTATGAACTATTTTGTGGTGAATAATTATCTGACTTGCGCGCAGAAATTTTAGAACTTGGAAAATGACAATTTTTTCCAAATTTTCATGAAAATTTTATATTTTTCAGAAAAAAACAAGGATTGTATGGACCAAAATTTCTTACGAACTTAAAACACAATGTGTCACAAGAAAACATTCTCTGAATCACATGTGTCATGGGGGCTGGCGCGGGTGCCGTCAGGCCCCGCAGCCGCCCCCCTGCCCGCAGGTACCGCGGCTCCCTGCGACCATCCCCCTGCTGCCCGGTCCCTTGCGCCAGCTCACTTACCCGTCCACGCTCCTGTGCACGCTGCTCCTGCCTGTCCCGGACGCCGCGCGCGTACCCGCTGCTTAGGGCGAGCGCGCGACGGCTGGTCTGGATTAAAGGACCAGCGCACTGTTAATTAGGTTATTGATGGCCGCTGGTCCTATATAAGGAATTCGCCCCCAGCACTCTCTGCCAGTTTGTTGGTGTGTGTACCTTGTCTTGAGAGTGTTGGAAGTCCTGTCTGATTACCTGTGTACCAGTCCGTTCCACTACGTTTCCTGACCTTGCCTGTTTGCCGCCTGCCCTGACCGTCTGCCTGTCTCTGACCACGAACCTCTGCCACCTGCCATGATCTCCTGCCTGTCCCCGACTACGTCTCTGGATTACGATTCCTTACCTCGCATTACCCCGGCCGCCATCGCAAGCAAGTCACGTTAGGGGTAGCGACCTGGTAGCCTCACACCGCAGCAAGTCCATCCCGCTTTGCGGCGGGCTCTGGTGAACATTGGGGGCTACTTAGACTCCGCTCCCTGGCATGGCTTAACTATCATCGCTTGCGGCGGTCCAGCGAATCCACCGAACCATTACAGTACAAACTGGCCATGGATTCCACCAGGGTACCTCTGTCCGAACTCCATGACGTCACGACGGCCGTCGCACAGCAGAGCCAGCTTGTTGACCAGCTCGCGGCCGCGATGCAGAACCTTGCGGCTCGTCTACCTCCGCCGGTGGCTGCCGCCTCCACGCCAGCACCAGTTGCTCCTGCAGCTATGGCTCTACCTGCTCCTGCATCGGGACCATCTCTGCATCTGCCACTTCCCTCACGCTATGATGGAGACCCAAAGAAGTGCAGAGGCTTCATCAGTCAATGCTCCATCCACATCGAGATGTTGGGGCATCAATTCCCTACCGAGCGGGCTAAGGTGGTCTTAATAATAAGCCTCCTGACGGGCGAGGCTCTGGCCTGGGCCACTCCGCTATGGGACCGAGGAGATCCTTTGACGGCGAGTCTACAGAGCTTCCTCCAGGGATTCCGCTCCGTCTTCGAGGAACCTGGCCGTACCTCCTCCGCTGCCGCAGCCCTGCTCCGTCTCCGTCAGGGTGACTCCACTGTGGATCACTACTCCGTGCAGTTCCGCACCCTAGCCTCTGAGCTGGACTGAAATAATGAGGCTTTGGTGGCGACCTTCTGGCAAGGCCTTTCAGGGCTTTGTGGGGATGTAGCTTACCGGTAGCAAAAACACACTGTTCCCAGTGTACGTTTTTAAGTCTCTTGGCCTTTATTCAGCCACTGATTGTACAGCCAAGGAAAAGAAAAGCATACGGGCTTAACTTCAGCCCAACACAAAAACAAATACACAGTCCGTGTAGATAACTCACAGTCTCTGTAAGTCCAGCAGTTCTTAGGTGTTTTTCCCCACCTAGATCAGGGTATGTGGTATCCAGTGGACGGAAGGCTGCAGCTCGAACTTCCTCGTCTTGTCCCAGTCAGGCAACTTCTGACTGAGAACCACCACCACCCCCATCCTCCAAACTTCCTGCCTTAAGTAGGCCTCAAACCAGGCCTGGATGCCTGGGAGCAATCCACCCACCCTGCTCTTTGAATTGCTCCAGTAAAGCCTGCCCCAGATCGACTGCTATCCAGCAGTCATACTAACAAAACAAATGCCAGCACCATATCGATACTGACGTACGGCTAACAGGCTTTACTTCACCGAGATCAGAAACCTCGGTGACACGTATCGACCATCAATAACGGCACCTCGTGCCTTCTCACAGCGTATTAAAGACGAGCTCGCTGGTCGGGACTTGCCATCTGCTCTGGACGACCTGATTCGGTTAGCTACCCGAATTGATATTCGGTTTGCCGAGAGACAACAAAAGCTCCGCTTCCAATGGGAGATCGCCCGACCATGCCGGCTACCTCGTCTGGCTCCTGTGTTCCAACGACCTCCACTTCCTCCGCCATTGGTTCCCGAGGACGAACCTATGCAGGTCGAGAGAGCCCACCTGACCCAGGAAGAACGCTCGCAGCGTTGTCTGAGGCAGCTATGCTTCTACTGTGGCGGTTCTGGCCACTTCATTGGGGATTTTCCAGTACGTCCGGGAAACTCTCGCATCTAGGACTCACAGGAGAGGCATCCCTAGGTGTCAGTGCGGCCTCTCCCCGTCTGACCATTCCCATACTCTGTGGAATTTCGCCGGACAGCACCTTCCAAGCCTCCGCCTTCCTTGATTCGGGGTCCACTGGAAATTTTGTCAGCCAAGCTCTGGTCTCCAAATTTCGTCTCCCGGTGACCCCTCTGCAGAAACCCATGTTCATCTCCTCCGTCAGTGGCGAATGCCTAAAGGACGCTAGTGACTTTTTCATTGGTGGCGGCGGCGGGATTCCGTGTTTTTTTTTTTGCAGAGCGGCAGCGGACAACGGAGCGCCGGTAGGGACATACTGCTTCTCCATTCCGGCAATCCGTTGTAATGACAGACAGGCAGCATCAGCAAGTTGCGTTGATGCTGCCTGTCTCCTCAGTGGCGCGGTGCGCTGCTGGGTAGGATCGGGCTGCGCTGCCCCTCCTCCTCTCCCCAACAGCGCACGCCCGCCACTGAAGAGCGGAAGCTGCAGGCCGGGAAGAGAGAGGAGCAGCGCGGCCATCCCACTCCTCAGCAGCGCACGGACAGCGCCGAAGAGCAGAAGACCGAGGCCTCCCGCTCTTCAGGACAGGTAAGTGATATGGAGGGGGAAGGGGAGAAGAGGGGGGCTGGAGGCAGGTGAAATGTGACTGGAGAGGCAGGTGAAATGTGACTGGAGAGGCAGGTGAAATGTGACTGGAGAGGCAGGTGAAATGTGACTGGGGAGGCAGGTGAAATGTGACTGGGGAGGCAGGTGAAATGTGAGTGGGGAGGCAGGTGGAACGTGAGTGGGGGCAGGGGAAATGTGAGTGGGGGCAGGGGAAATGTGAGTGGGGGCAGGTGAAATGTGAGTGGTGGCAGGTAAAACGTGAGTGGAGGCAGGTGAAACGTGAGTGGGGCAGGTGAAACGTGAGTGGGGGCAGGTGAAACGTGAGTGGAGGCAGGTGAAACGTGAGTGGGGAGTGGAGGCAGGTGAAACGTGAGTGGGGGCTGGAGGCAGGTGAAATGTGAGTGGGCAGTGGAGGCAGGTGAAACGTGAGTGGGGGCTGGAGGCAGGTGAAACGTGAGTGGAGGCAGGTGAAATGTGAGTGGGGAGTGGAGGCAGGTGAAACGTGAGTGGGGGCTGGAGGCAGGTGAAACGTGAGTGGGGGCTGGAGGCAGGTGAAACGTGAGTGGGGGCTGGAGGCAGGTGAAACATGAGTGGGGGCTGGAGGCAGGTGAAACGTGAGTGAGGGCTGGAGGCAGGTGAAACGTGAGTGGGGAGTGGAGGCAGGTGAAACATGACTGGGGAGTGGAGGCAGGTGAAACGTGACTGGGGAGTGGTGGCAGGTGAAACGTGACTGGGGAGTGGAGGCAGGTGAAACGTGACTGGGGAGTGGAGGCAGGTGAAACGTGAGTGAGAGGTGTTAGGAATGGTGGGAGGATGGGGGAAGGCAGGGGAACATGTTATAGTTGCCAGACTATATGGAGCTGTGTATCATATAATGGGAGGTATCAGACTATATGGAGCTGTCTTATCATAGGAGGTATCAGACTATATGGAGCTGTATATCATAGGAGGTATCAGACTCTATGGAGCTGTCTATCATATAATGGGAGGTATCAGACTATATGGAGCTGTCTATCATATAATGGGAGGTATCAGACTATATGGAGCTGTCTATCATATAATGGGAGGTATCAGACTATATGGAGCTGTGTGTCACTGTCATATAATGGGAGGTATCAGACTATATGGAGCTTTCTATCATATAATGGGAGGTATCAGACTATATGGAGCTGTCTATCATATAATGGGAGGTATCAGACTATATGGAGCTGTCTATCATATAATGGGAGGTATCAGACTATATGGAGCTGTCTATCATATAATGGGAGGTATCAGACTATATGGAGCTGTCTATCATATAATAGGAGGTATCAGACTATATGGAGCTTTCTATCATATAATAGGAGGTATCAGACTATATGGAGCTGTCTATCATATAATAGGAGGTATCAGACTATATGGAGCTGTCTATCATATAATAGGAGGTATCAGACTATATGGAGCTGTCTATCATATAATAGGAGGTATCAGACTATATGGAGCTGTCTATCATATAATGGGAGGTATCAGACTATATGGAGCTGTGTGTCACTGTCATATAATGGGAGGTATCAGACTATATGGAGCTATATATCATAGGAGGTATCAGATTATATAGAGCTGTCTATCATATAATAGGAGGTATCAGACTATATGGAGCTGTCTATCATATAATAGGAGGTATCAGACTATATAGAGCTCTCTATCATAGGAGGTATCAGACTATATGGAGCTTTCTATCATATAATAGGAGGTATCAGACTATATGGAGCTGTCTATCATATAATGGGAGGTATCAGACTATATGGAGCTGTCTATCATATAATGGGAGGTATCAGACTATATGGAGCTGTCTATCATATAATGGGAGGTATCAGACTATATGGAGCTGTCTATCATATAATGGGAGGTATCAGACTGTATGGTGCTGTGTGTCACTATCATATAATAGGAGGTATCAGACTATATGGAGCTGTCTATTATATAATAGGAGGTGTCAGACTGTATGGAGCTGTCTATCATATAATGGGAGGTATCAGACTATATGGAGCTGTGTGTCATGTGATGTGTTGTATAGGTTTCAGTATCATATAGGGCTCTCATGTGATGTGTATATAGGTATCATAAAGGCGGGTGCGTTTTTGATGCATTTGTTAATGTGTTTTTTTGTGCAGGTCGGCACAACAATTGATGCTGTACATTGCTGCACAAAAGTCGCGGTAAAATCCCGATTTTTGCACAGCAGCAATGTACAGTATTAATCACCGCGCCTTTCTGCACAAAAAACACACACATTAACAAACGCATCAAAAAGGCGCTGTGTGAGAGCACCCTTAGTCTGTTATGCTGTATGACCACCTGGCCATCTCACCTATATAATCTTATTAGACCTTCCATCTAAGTATGAGACCTGTCCACTGTGAAGGCAAGGGGCCCCAGTGTCTTCCCTGCCCTCCCCCTTCTCCCCTTCAGGCCAGCAGGTGTACCACCAAGAAAGTCTTTCTGACAATCAGTAGACCACAGCTCTATGGACTTATATACTGTTTCATATCTGCCACTGTTTATTGTTGCCAGTCGAAGTAATCAGTAAAGTTGTCTTCTAAAGTGAAGGTGACACCTTGAGTTCTGTTGCCACACACGCACCTGTTACATGATTACAATTTGTCTTCTTACACAGAGAAGTTGGATCTTTTGGGCCCCCTGAGTCCAAATGCAGATGACTCCTTTACATCCCCTATCGGATGTACACATAGCTATGCCCCTTTTAGTAAATTCCAGGCTTCACAAGTTTAAGGTGACATCAGCACTTATTAGTACACTTAGCATTGTGTAAGAGAATTTCATAAATGTTAAAAGTGACTAGAAAAAGGAAGTTATCTTTTTTTTTTTTTAAAGAACTTCCCTCACTCGGTGCTGTCATCTCAGAAATTCTCTGGTGTCTAGGTGCAGTTCATGAATCTCACCATGTCTTCAAATTCCCTAACTGTCTTATTCTGTAAGTATAACTTGTTTTATAGAGGAGCTCAGTATTTATCCATCTTCATACAGTGGAATGAGTAGCATAAAGATTGTAGATATTGTTAGCTTTATTATATATGTGCTTGTCATACTAATGTGGGGTTAGGTTGAATTGTAAAATTGTGATTTGCAATTGAGTCTGAAAGTATTAATGTACTTGTTCTGAATTTATCTAACATTTTAGTGCTGCATTGTTTACATGTTGTGACCCAGAACCTACATTTTTAATTTGTTTTTATTTTCTATGGACAATTTAGTTAAAAATCAGACATTTTCAGAAAAGTACTAAGAGAAATATGTCTGTAAACTGCCTTTATTTTGATCTGTAAAATAATCATAATTAGATCATAATTCAGATTTAAGCACTGGACTTCAAAAAGTTCCTAATGTAGTAGCTTAATGTCTGTAAATTTACAGATGGCAACCCTGATTCTGATAACTCATACCCTAAACCGACTGATGTTTGGCTTCAGTAGCAATTACTAAATAGGTGCTGTTCACATCATATTTGTGTATTTGGTACCTAGTCAACCATTCGAGAAGCGTTGGCTTGGTGGTCAACACACGGATGCTAGATGACAGTGGAAGCTCTGGCCTCGCGTAGTGACTCCTGCTGTGACAACCCCTTACTGTGCTGCGATTTGTGCCTGCTCCAGGAACCTACTATTGCATTCGTTGACGTTATAGTAGGATCTTGGCCCTCAACTCGGTTCTTTCCAGCTGGCGCTGACATTACCTTGTCAGGCTGTGTTCCCACTTCCGTTATTTGGTCAGTTTTGCCCCCGTACGTGCCCAGAGAAGTGAAGTGTGAAGCGATTCTAGTACCGCCGGCTGTCATCTGTGTGTCGTACTAAAACACAGCATTGTGTCAAGACCAATGCTCATGCTCATAAATTGCAAGCAGACCTGGACACACTGAGTGCTTGGGCATCCACTTGGCAAATGGGGTTCAATGTGGAAAAAATGAGTAAGTTGCATCTGGGGAGAATATATACAGGCATATATATCCTAGGGATAAAATTTGATTTACAAGAGTTGGTTTGAGAACTGGTCATATGAGATGACTACCTTAATCCCTATCGGAGTACACATAGCTATGCCCCTATTAGTAATTCCAGCTTCACATTAAGGTGACACAGCACTATAGTACTTAGCTGTGTAAGAGATTCATAAATGTAACATGGACTGAAAAGGAAGTATCTTTTTTTTTTTAAGATGAATTCCTACTCGTGCTGTCATCAAATTCTTGGTGTCTAGGTGCATTCATGAATTCACCATGTCTCAAATTGCCCTACTGTCTTATTGTAAGTATACTTGTATTATAGAGACTCAGTATTTACCATCTTATACAGGGAATGAGTAGCATAAAGATTTAGATATGTTAGCTTTATTTATATGTGCTTGTCATACTATGTGGGTAGTTGAATTGTAAAATTGTGATTGCAATTGAGTCTGAAAGTATTATGTACATGTATCTAATTTATTAACATTTATGGATTGTTTACAATGTGTGACCCAAACCTACATTTAAATATGGGTTTTAATTTTTCTATGGCATTTAGTTAAAATCAGACATTTCAGAAAAGTACTAAGGGAAATATGTCTTAAACTGCCTTTATTTGATCTGTAAAATAAGGATATTAGATCATAATCGGATTGAAGCACGGACTTCAAAAGTTCAATGTAGTAGTTAATTCTGTAAATTTACAGATGGATACCTGTTCTGAAAGTCATACGCTAAAACCGACTGATGTTGTGTTTCATAGATAAAATAGGGCTTTAGATACATACTTTGGAATTTGGTACCTAGAACATTCGAGATGCGTTGTGCTTGGTGTCAACAACGATGTAGATCAGTGGAACTCTGGCCTCGCGAGTGACTCCTCTGTGACTACCTTACTGTGCTGCGTTTGTGCCTGCTCAGAACCTACTTGCATTTCGTGGACGTTATAGTAGGATCTTGGCCTCAACTCGGTTCTTTCAGATGGCTGCTGACTTTAACCTTGTCTACTGTCTTCCCACTTCCGTATTGCATTTTGCCCCGTACGCCCGAGATTGAAGTTGAAGCGATTCTAGTACCGCCGCTGTCTTCTGTGTCGACTAAACACATGTCATCTATGTCAGACAAACCGCGCTCCCAATGCATATTTGAGCATGGCACAACGTTCTACAACACCCTACAGGCTCTCTGCAGAAAGGAAATAATTGTTTTTAACGCGATTCACCACAAATAAATTCAGGTCGAAACGATTTTTTTGTGAAAATTTGGCGAATCTGCTGAACCGAATTTTTGAGAAATTCGCCCATCTCTACTTACCGGCCTATAGTTTCCAGGCTCACTTGTTGACCCCTTTTTGAATGTTGCCACCACATTTGCCATGTGCCTGTCCGGTGGAACAGACACTGTCAGTATAGTATCCTAAATATTATCACATAATATTTGTGTATTTGGTACATGTGAAGAGAGCACCTCTTGGTGTGAACACCAGTATGCCTATAGACTTTAAGGACAAGTTCAAACTGCACACTATTCCATATTAAAAATACAGTGTGGAGTATGCAGCAGAAATCTAAGACATGTTCTCTGTTATCACTTTGTAGTGCTGCAAATTCAGTGGTGTTGATAGTGGATGAATTATTAATCCACATCCTGGCTACTCAATGCATTTTCTGCACAGAAGACACGTTGCTACATAGTATAAATGGATTTTAGATCTAGCAGACTGTGAATTGTTGCACCCAATGAAAATAATGGCAAATATACTGACAGAATACGCATTAGGATGTGATGAACAAAATACACTGTGTGAACATATCCTTATAGCTAAAAGACTGTTCTTTGGCACATCTTAGGTCGCAAATTCTGGTATACCTTTTTAGCTCTATTGAAAATAGTAGTGCACTATACGTTTCACCAAAATGGGTCCCCACAATAAAATGTACGCGCGTGGTTTACAGTTTTTTTACAATAGTCAACAGCAAAGGTATTCAACTGTATAAGCTTATAGTAATATATATCTGGGGCACACATCTAAACCCATTCTTGCCACAGCAATATTTTTTCACATCACATTCGCTTTCCTTTCTGGGTTTCAACAGCAAAAACTTTTTATTTGTCAGTCAACATTATACCTGTACTTACCAGGAGGAGGAGGCTTAAATCTTCTGGGAATGCCCCCAGACCATCCAGAAACACCCCAAACCGAGCACTGGCCATATGGTGTGCAGATCTGGTCTCCATGGATATATGAGGGTTTGTATTTTGCAGGAGAAGAAGTATTTTTTATGGTGCCATTAAGAAACCCCCAAAAATTCTTTATGGGGTAGAATATAAAAAAAATGCACAACTTTGATTTGGGTTTTGTTTATTTGGCGTTCACTATCTGGTATAAATGACATGATATCTGTATTCTTCAGTATGGTTCTATTGAGAGAAAAATACACAAGTTATGGCTCTCAGAATATTACAACACAGCAATCTTTTTTTGTTTTGTTTCTATTATCCAAAATAGTAAAACAATCTGTAAATTAGTTATCACTACAATCACATAAACTCATATTTTTTTAAGGCAATTCTGGTGCAATTTGTGGCAAAATACTGGTGTACACGTTATATTCCACATTTATTATGTGTATTGGACAGTTTCAAAACACTTCTGCATCTCATCTGACTAAAAGGAAATGGCCTCAGTAAAAGGGGTATGTCTTTGAAAAGGGACATGGCTTAGCATGCTCCAACATGCACCAAAATTTTGGTGCTATTAGGTGCATAAAGTAAGCCAACTAATAGAAGGTGTAAAGTTAAAGTAGACAATCTAGACATGTGCCAGATTTATCAACACTATGATAAATGTGGCACATTGTAAGACTGTGGCACATTGTTGTCTAGTCTGTTCTTAGTCTTTATGTATTTGACTCAATTTGTTGAATTGTTTCTCCCTCCACCCAAAAACAACTAATACACTTTTTTAATACATTATATGCACCCAAAAATGGAACCATTAACCCCTTTCCGACATTAGACGTACTGTTGCGTCCTAGCAGAAAGTGACTTCCCGCAAATGGACGTACCGGTACATCCTGGACATCATCTGGGATCTCAAGCACGGCCCGCATGATTGCAACATGGGACCAGCAGTATATTACAGCTGGCTTCATGCTGCATCAAGCGCAGCTGGAGTGAGCTCTTGCCACAGGTGATTAAACCCTTAGCTGCGGTGATCTATTACAATCGTCGCAGCTAAGGTAAAGACAGAAGGAGGGAGAGCCTTCTGTCGGTACAACAGCGCTGCTGTCTGCACACCTGACAGCTCTGGGGTATAAGACACCATTCCAAACTGTCTGTGACGTCACTACGCCCCATCATACCTTATGGGTGGGCATGGCGAGTGACAGTTGCCATAGAGACCAGTACATAGCAGTTTTGTTGTGTACTAATCTCTATTGTATCTTCAGAATATAGTATGGTATTTGCACTAGATTGATGACCTCTTGTTAAACTGGGATCACGATGTAGCGTCCATACAAACATTTTTTGAAATTTGCGTTTACAGGTAGTTGGAGCCAGACAGATATTCCTTTTTTGGATATTAATCTCAGAGGAGACAGGGAAGAACAAAGAATTATTACCTCTCTATATCGTAAGCCTAATTTGGGGAATACAATTTTAAGAGCTAATAGCTGCCATTCAGAAAAAACTATAGTGAGTATACTACTGGGGGAGTACACGCAAGCAAGGAGGGTGTGTACGTCGGATCGAGAATATGAACAGGAACAATCAGTAATGGGTGATATATTAAAAGAACGTGGTCACACACAAAAGTTACTGGATGCTGCATAAACAAAAATAAAAATGAAAACACAACAACAATTATTGCAGAATAGGAAAAAGAACAAAGCACAAAATAAATAGTTTTTTTCAGTAAAGTAGAGATTTTAAAACTACAAAAAATATATTTTACGAAAATCTATCAATCATAAGACAAGACCCAGTATTGGCTTAATTGATAATAAATTGATAATAAATGGTGTACAATGTGTCCCAAAATTAGATTTCCCCTAGTGTCTTTAAAACTAAGAATACACAAAATTTGACTGCCGCAAAAGGGCTTTTTTAAATGTGATGGTGCACGATTGTCTGTCAATACGCTAATAAAGTAAGCCACTTTTCTAATACCCAGGAAACAAACTATTTCAAAATAAAAACTTTTCTGAATTGTATCTCGAATCACACAATATATGTAATCACATGTAAGCAATGTAAGAAGAGCTATGTAGGTAGTAACATCAGAAAGATCAAGAGTCAGATAGCAGAGCAAATTGCAGGTATAAAAAATGGAAAAATATGTACCTCGTGGGCAGAAAAGCATTTTATAGTGGAACATGCAGGATCACTTGATATGTTTACCTTTAATGGTATAGAAAGAGTTAAGAGGCTGGAACGAGGAGTGAATACCAAAGACGCAGCCAACCTGAACTACCATAATGATTTGATATACATCTATTAGATTGCTTTAAAAGTTGTGTTTAAGATATATATTTGAGCATATTATAGAGAAATAATTGCATGTGCTGTAAAGTTGAAACATTATTCACCATATTTCTTATGTGAAAAACGCTAACTTTTGCCCTGTGTCTGTTAAATCAGAAAGTGACATAAGATAGAGAAAACCTTTCATTGGTTCTTAAATATTTTTAATGTCAAGCAAACTAAGATGTAACTTAGCTGTGATCAAGACCCACTTTTCGTTTTGAAATACGTAAGCGTTTACACCAGTTTTTGCATCATTTTACTGTTGTGTTGTGGATATTTACAAATAAATAATGCTACTATGCTGGATTCCTACACAATCTTTTGGAAAATACAGAAGGAGGGAACTCCTTCTGTCTTCTACAAAAGTATAGTTTGGACAGCACAGAAGTCCTCTTTCAAAATCCTCCAGACACTCTATATTGCAACAGATCACCCCAGAATAGTTAAGGTAGGCCCATGGCTTACTCAACCGAGTCCAAATATGTCGCAGACGCCTCAGCATGAGTGTTCCTGTAATCAAGAAGCCAAGAGTACAGAAGGTGGCACACAGGTTCGACACCCCACCCGGTCTTGTCAAGCATAGAACAGTGAATGAGACATACATATGTTATTGTATCAGGTGGTACCAAAAATGCAACTCATCACTCGTATCACAGTATGTTTAATCTATAACAAGCACCATATGGGTAAACTCTATGTTGCGTACCAATCATATCACACTCTTGTGATAGACATAACAATGCACCAATGGGATAAATATCCGGAAATTTAAAAAACCTACCGATCAGCGAGATTCACCGATCAAAATCTTATACGTCCTTGTAACTCAAGTGCGCATTCCGAACCTAGCGCGCGCACTCGCTCAATCTTCCGAACCGAGATGTGGCGGAAGATAACATCAACGTTCACTGCGCGTGTCTGTGGCCCAAATCAAACCCACGCTTGCGCTATAACCCACATGCAGTGGATTCACCTGACACGTAACTCCCGTTGAATCAACCGCTAAACAGAGAGATAATGCCGAATAGATTGTATAAAGGTACTGGTCTCTCCAATGTAACAGCTATTACGATAAAACTAAAATAATGGGACATTAAATCAAAACACTGGTGTGGGACCTAATCCAATACAAAGCTGACAGCGGAAAATAAGTGTATCAAAACTGGTCGGAATCACAAAGTGTTCCAGCAGGATCTTAGACACACTAGAGCAAGTCAAATGCTTAAGGATATGTGTACTCTATATTTTAATGAACCATGAATCCATGGTTCTAAATAAAGCTCAAAAAATTATAATTACATAAGCCAAGTTACTAGCGGCAAATCACATCAGAAACAAAAAAAAAAAATCATCAAAGGAGATTGATCCATGATCCCGCTGGACGGGGGGGGGGTCCGGGATATCTAAAAAAAATATGTTTTTTTTTTTTTTATTAATTACCACCTATTAAAATCACATACATATATCATTTATATACCTAAGAATAACAAAACATGATATCTTATCACATTAAAACTCTATGTTCAAACCTATTGGATGTAAGGCTTTCAACTCAAAGAATCCCATTTAAGTTCTTTCCTTCTCAACATTTTTTTCTCGGTCTCCCTTCCCCTCTTCTCAGGGTGCAACATGTGTCCAATGGCCCCTAAAACTCATTGGAGATGGAATGCCCGCCTGTCGAAACAAAATGTTTCGCCAACCCCAGAAGAGTCCACCATACGGCTGCGAATGGTGCTTCTTTATCTTAATTTATATTTACTCTTAACTCCATGGTTGTCTCCCCCACATTAATTGAATCTACAGGGGCAGGTGATACATATACACGAACATTAATGATCGATCCAAGTGTACTGCCAGGGAATTTAATAATCTGTCTGGATCGGTGGATAAGGAAAAGAAATCAACCTCATAAGAGATTGGTTACAATTACACAACAGTTAAGGCAGGGAATTACCGAATTTAGGGGGGTACAAATAGGATTGTCTCATCCCTCCCCTTAAAAAGCATCGGAGTTGCACCAATCTGTCGCGGAGATATCTGTTCCTGACGATATGCCATCATAAGGAATCATAGCAAATTCTGGAATACTGTGAATACCCCTGTTTCGCAGTATACACTCCATTCCTGTCTCAAACACCTGGAGTTTTGGCTACCTATTCACTATATGTGGTGACTTAAGGGATAATTCGGTAATTATCCCGTCTGTCTTTAGGTCCAATGTTTCCTCTCTTATCTACATTCTTGATTCGACTCTGATTGTCTCCTGATAAAGTTTTTTTTTTTTTAGGGGTACCCTCTCTATGCTATAAATTGTTACACGACATCTCACATGGATGCGATATCTACTCTTTCTTCTTCTTCAGATACCACCCTCCTGACTTCTCAATTAGCTGACTCCAAGGAAAGTATCATCATATGGCTTGGATGGGTAACTGCCGATATTCTATTAGATTGTTATGATCAGTGCTCCTTAACAAACCAAATCTGTCGCAATAGAACCCTCATGAAAAAAAAAAAATGTATACCAAGTAACTCCAAAAATTGTATAAATTTCTACACTACCTGGTAAATTGCAACCCCATCTACAATCTTTCAAGTAATCTGTGAAAATGATCCAGGTCTACTAATGTACCGTCCAGATCAAATATAATCATCTATTTGTGCAACCAGCACAGGATACGATCCGAGTAAATAGATGGATAGTCACAAGTCTTGCCTCAAGGATGCCATAAAAATGTTGGCCATATTGGGGGCCCACATTGACCCCTATGGGCAGTGCCCCTCTTCAGGAGATAAAATTTTTGTCATTGAAAGAGAAAATAATTCCTCCTCAAACCATCTCCAGAATGGTGAGTACAAACTGTGAATACCTCGGATTCGCACCTGCATCCGGCGAGCGCCCACAGACACCTGCCTGCAATCCATTGTGTGGTGTTCAATTGACCGTAATACAATGATACAATGACATCAAAGAGACAAAAAATAAGACTGATTAGGGACAAGATAATTTCCTCAATTTTAGGAGAAAGTCTGCTGTATCCCTTAGATAAGATGGGCAGAGGTAGCATACCCGACGTAATACCTGTCAAGAAAATAGCGATGTTGCTGAAGGACAGAGCCTCTCCCAGATACTATGGGTCTCCTGGAGGAACCCAGATCTTTGTGTATCTTTGGTAGATATAGAGGACCGGGGGTGCACTGTGATGTGAGTTTCAAAAAATGTACCCATCTGTCATCAATGATCCTTTCACATAAGCTCAGTCATAACAACATGACTCCCGCATTATATCAAACTTTGAGCACGTGTTAATGTAAAGAAACCTCAGACGCAGCTAAATTGGCGATAGATCTCATGTTCATACTGTGTCTTGTCCATTAAAACAAATTGCTCCCACCCTCCACGCCCTTATCCGCGCGGCTAATCACCAGTGTATGGTTATCATAAGGTTTTTCAAAGCTCCTCTCTCCTCTTTGATAATTTCCATCTATTGGGAACTCTTCCAATCGTACCTCCTTAATAAATCTGTTGTCAACTTCTATGTAACGTTTCTACAATACTTAGTAAGGAGGCGGGCAGAAATCGACTTAACCTACAGATCTAAATCCGTCAAACAGACAGTTGCATTATCAATATTGTCATTCCACATTATCCGTATTCCGAGCATGAAAAAAAGCCCTTTAATCGAAACCTTCTAAAAAATTTGCAGAATCTATTTCAAATGAAAATTGTCCAATGAAAGACAAGACAGATAGAGAGTCCCCTATTCAATACAATAGCTTAATTTCTGTAGCTGACAATGTAACAGAAATAATGTTGACAACCAAGTTTACCTCATGACTTTAATTCTGATGGATGGTTTGCGAGACACCCGTTGGAGACGCTCCTTCCAGTGATCTCTAAATAATTGACTTGGAGACAGTTTCTTCCCCTCTGCTCTTACATGGCGTGTCTGTTTCCCTACATCAAACCACGCATGAGCGCTGATAACCCACATAGAGATGGGCGAATTGATTCTAACGAAGTCGGAATTCGTTTAGAATTATCAGGAAAACTTCGTTCGGACCGAAGTCGAACTTTGGGAACTTCGGTGAACGAAGTGTGCTTTTGATTGGATAAAATTGCTGCGAGCACATGGCGCTACATGGGCAAAGCACTCTGGGAGGAAGCAGGGCATAGCCTGCATGACATTGGCAGAGATGAAGCCGAATCAAGACGCGGCGGGAGTCTGTGGACGTCACTGCACTATATAGAGACAGCGAGCGCGGCGCGGAGCTCACACTCCCCACACTGTACCGACAGGAAGTGCTGCTGCGGGTGATAAGCGCTTTTGAAGAACTGATTTTTATACAGCGATTTCTGTGGGTGTCTCACTTGTCTCCGAGACTTGTCTCTGAAGGGGCTAGTTCCGAGTTTTTGGGGGTATTGATCTGACATCCAGTGTGCGTCCACTCCCCGCTGCATAGACATACAAATATCCAAGTGGATCTATGCCAGTTCCTGTGTAGTCATTTAAAGAAACAGACGTTTTTACAATACAAATACCACTTCATTTTGGCTGCTGAATTCTTTGCGCAATTCTAACATCCCAGGGTTAATTAAGCTTTGTTATTGCTGGTGTGCCTGACAAAAATAAAACGTCTTTTGTTCAAACGCCATATAATATATTATATTTTGTTTGTAGCCTAAATCACAAGCAAAGGCAAATTACAACGGTAACTCTTGTTGTGTGGCTAGAAAACACGCAATTGGAACAACGCTACTAGTTTGTGCGGCTCAATTCTTGTGGCGCAATTTAATTACATCCAGGTGTTTAATTAAAGCGTTGTTTTGCTGGTGTGCTGACAAAATAAAACCTTCTTTTTCAACGCCAAATAAATAATATTTTTTTGGTAGCCCTAAGTCACATAGCACAGGCTAAGTACTACTGATCCTGTTTGTGCGTAGAAAACACGCATTGTAACACGCTTCTAGAGTTTGTGCGGCGCAATTCTTTGGCGCAATTTACATCCAGGGTAAGTACGCGTTGTTTTTGCTGGTGTGCAGACAAAATAAACTGTCCTTTTTTCAACGCCAAATATATATATATTTTTTTGGTAGCCTAATTCACAAGCAAAGGCAAATTAACATACTGTATCTCCGTGTTGTCGTGGCGTAGAAAACACGCAATTGTAACACCTAATAGGTTTGTGCGGCTCCAATTCTTTGGCGCAATTTACATCCATGGTTAAATAAGCGTTGTTTGCTGGTGTGCATGACCAAAAATAAAACGTGTCTTTTGCAACGCCAGAATATATAGTATATTTTTGGTAGCCTTATTCACAGCAAAGGCAAATTGACAAACGGGTATCTCATGTTGGTGTGGCGTATAAAACAACGCAATGTAACACGCTACAGTTTGGTGCGGCTCAATCTTGGCGCCATTTACATCCAGGGGTTAATTAAGCTTGTTGCTGGTGCTGATGACAAAAATAAACCGGGCATATTCAACGCCCAAATATATATATATTTTTTTTGGTAGCCTAATTCACAAGCAAAGGCAAATTACAACTTTTATCTTTTTGTTGTGGGCGTAAAAAAACACGCAATTGTAACACGCTACTATTTGGCGGCTCAATTCTTTGGCCAATTTACATCCAGGGTTTTAAGCGTGTTTTGCGGGTGTGCTGACAAAAAAAAACCCGTCTTTTTCAACGCCAAATATAATATTTTTTTTGTAGCCAAATTTTCACAAGCAAAGGCAAATTACAACTGAAATCTCTTGTTGTGTGGCGAGAAAACACGCAATTGTAACACGCTCCCTTAAGTTGGTGGGGCCAATTTTTTGGGCGCAATTTACATCCAGGGTTAATTAAGCGTTGTTTTGCGGGTGTGCTGACAAAAAAAAACCCCGTCTTTTTCAACGCCAAATATATATATTTTTTTTTGGTAGCCTAATTTCACAAGCAAAGGCAAATTACAACTGTATCTCTTGTTGTGTGGCGTAGAAAACACCAATTGTAACACGCACTAGTTTGTGCGGCCAATTCTTTGGCGCAATTTACATCCAGGGTTAATTAAGCTTTGTTTTGCGGGTGTGCTGACAAAAAATAACCCTTATTTTTCAACGCCAAATATATATATTTTTTTTTTGGTAGCCTAATTCACAAGCAAAGGCAAATTACAACTGTATCTCTTGTTTGGGCGTAGAAAACACGCAATTAAACACGCTACTATTTTGTGCGTCTCAATTCTTTGGCGCAATTTACATCCAGGGTTAATTAAGCGTTGTTTGCGGTGCTGCAAAAATAAACCGTTTTTTTTCAACGCCAAATATTATTTTTTTTTTTTGGTAGCCAATTCACAAAAAAGGAAAATTTACAACTG
>JAODAL010044570.1:0-32746 GCA_025379985.1 Phyllomedusa bahiana | reverse complement strand
CCACTTTTATTATAAATTATACATTTCAGATAGGTGTTCTTTTTAAATTTTTGGGCCCATCTCCCCCTTTTGTTGAGGGTATCCACCTTGCATTTAAAATTTTGGAATTCAGCAATTTTAAAAGTCACCCCGGGTTTGAATTAAAAGGTGCCAAAAATACCCCCTTGTATTATACGAATACATAACAGATACGTTTTTTTTTTGACTTTGGCGCACTACGCTTTTTCTTTGGGGCAGTTGCACTTAAATTTAAAACCAGAAATTTTTTTTATATTCCCCACCCAGGTGAATTAAAAAGGTGCCAAAAATTTTCTTGTATTATACGAATACATAACAGATACGTTTTTTTTTTGGACTTTGGGGGCACTACAGCTTTTTTTCTTTGGGGCAGCTTGCACTTAAATTTGAACCAGCAATTTTATAGTCCCACAGGTGAATTGAAAGGGCCAAAAATTTAATCGGGTTATCCCAAATACTTTAAAAAGATATGTTTTTTTTTTATTTTTGGCGGACTACACCTTTTTCATTGGGGCCCAGTTTTGCACTTACAGTACATCTAAACCCAGAAAATTTTATAGCCCATCACAGGTAAAATTGGGAAAGGGTTTGCCAAAAATATTTTTTTTAAATTTTAAAAACATAACAGATACGTATTTTTGATTTTTGGCGCACTAAGCTTTGTTCTTTGAGGCAGTTGCACTTAAATTTAAATACAGCAAATTATAGTAACCCCCGGGTTGAATTGATAGGTGCCAAAAAATACCTTGTTTTTATCTGAATACATTTCAGAAACGTTTTTTTTCACTTTGGCCGGGCCAGCTTTGTTAAATAGTTCAAACTTTTCAGTATAATTTGAACCAGCAATTTTTTACCAACACAGGTAAATTTGGATGGGGCCCCCAAAAAAAACCTTTTTTTATCCGATTTACATTTCAGATACGTTTTTTTTTTACTATTGGGGGCGGCCCAGCTTTGTTGATAGTTTGTATTTTTGCATTTAAATTTAAATCCCCCAATTTTGTGTCCCCCACGGGGTGAATTGATGGGGCCCAAAAATAACCTTGTTTTATCCAAAAACTTTTCCCAGAACGTGTTTTTTAATTTTGGACCAGGCCAGCTTTTTTGGAAGATCTACTTTGCAGTTAAATTTGAATTCAGAAAATTTTATATCACCCCCAATTAAAATTTTGGGATGGGTTTCCAAAAAAAACCTTTGGGTAGTATCCAAATACTTTTCATTTATGTTTTTTTTTAAATTTTGGCGCAGGCCCACTTTATTGATCTTTTTGCAGTTATTTTTGAATCCGAAATTTTTTTTTGGATTTGAGGGAGTTGAGAATAGCTGTGATTGCATGTCTTTTTAATATGAGAACTTTAACATTACTCTTCCATACCTCAAATTTTTATATTTTCTGAACATGGAGCGAAATTCATGGGGGTTAGCGAGCAAAGAGTAGGGGGTAGGGACATGGATGGTAGAGGTACGGAGAGTCAGAGAAGGTGATCTTTCCAGTGCTGGCGACTTCATGCATGCCGCGGATCGTTCAGTTGCAGGACCATCAGCCTGTCATTCTCTGGGTCAGGCGGCCCTGTGAATCTCAGTAATCGAACAGCGTCGCCTCTCTGTCCTTTCAGTGGTTTAATGCATACTGCTCCAGCCAGTCTTCTCTCGTCCTCCCAGTTCACGGCCACTAATGTTCATCATCCAGTTCTCAGCAATTCCGTTTTCCAAACGTGATTGTAGCAGCCAAATGTAATCTCGTGTACCCCACCACTGAGGATAATCCATTTTCTGAAGACCTCTTTGATGACATAATGCGGTTGGGTCAGAGGCATGTTAAAAGATCAATGGCGCCAAAGATGATGATTTTCTTGCTCTGACGCAGTTACTGATCCATCAGTGAAGGAGAAGGATGCGGTCTCAATCTAGGGTCAAAATGTCCCGGGCGGTCGGCTACGCCTTGCAGTCCCTTTGATTGTAGCCGCAGCTCCTGATGAAAAGAATGTCAAGACGACCTATGTTCACCTGTGATGTGATGATGATGGACGGCATTTGCGGATCCAAACGTGGTCTTTTCAGCAGAATTTGCTCTTGCGGGCGCTTCTTATGGTAGAGGAGGAAGACGATGGGGGGGTAGTTTGTCAGTACGGGTTCGCTCAAAAGGGCGAGGGCGGGTCGCAGAAGTCCGCTGATATTGATTCGCCAAGCCCGACGGTCAGCGCAAACCACGCTCTCGCTTATCGCCGTTCAAAGAGGTCCAGGACCTCTAAGCTGGGCCTTCTGTTGAGCAGCCTCTGATTCACCCTTGCGATGTAATATGCCTGCCTATGCGTAAAGCATAAGTTAGAGGCGATGAACCTTAGGTGGTTAACCACACAACCTGTCTAGTCACATGCAGCGAATGGATGAGTGAAATGGAGGCTACACTTGGCAAAAAAAGCCAGACCTGCTGCGGGCCTCAACAACTGTCAACTCTCTGTCTCGCCTCCTCCTCCTCCGCCACCACACAGCGTTCCTTCGTCTGCCATATCTTCAGAGTCATGTTCATGGATCAGCCTACAGCTTCAGCCTCCCTCGTCGCAACCGAGTACCCCAGTCCACACATAGCCATCCTACAACTTCTCCTTCGCCAGTTTGACGACCTGCAGCTGTACAGCGGACAGTCTAGCAGCCAGCCTTTGTCTTCAAGGTTTTGGAAGCAGAAGAAACACTTTAACCAAAATCCATCCAAAGCCAAAAAGCCTGGAATGTCGGGCATGGCAGGCTTTTGGCCTTGGAAAAATGTTGCCTTTCGTCTTGTGGACACAGATTGGGTTCCGCCAGTCATGGCCACTCGCCTGCCCCCAATTCAGATTGCCGAGCAGGATTTCGTTGCCAGAAAAGCGTCCCGTGCCTGGCAGCCAGTGTCATCTAAAATTTCAAGGGGGTTTGGTCTGCATCTGTGTAGGGAAAGTCCATCCACCACCGGACACATGGATAGTAGGCACGGCCAAAGGGCGCTATATCTCTGTGACAGCTAACCTGGGTGGAGCTTGGGTGGATGTCTCTGGGGGTGACGGTGCTCTCAGGCTCGGAACACGCTCTTCAAAACAAGGGATGGTGCTGGGCTCTTTCCCCAAGTTCCTTGGTAGGATCAGGCGTGGCCAGAGACAAAGGCCTGCGTGTTGAAATTAATCTGCTTGAGGACGGTCCACACACATGTCAGGAGCTGTGGATGGCCTTCCGCAAAGAGATCTGAGCGCTGGCTGGGTGCAAGAATTGTGCCAATCAAGGTGGTTGTGCGATTTTTTATTTTAAAAAAAAACACCCCCCCCCCCCCCCCCCCCCACCCCCCCCCCCCCCCTCCAAAAAACAAACAACACAAAAAAAAAAAAAAAAAATTTAACCACACCACAAAAAAAAAAAAAAAAAAAAAAAAAACAAAAAAAAAATGGGTGAAATCTGCGGCCGCCCTTAAGATCGGTAGGTGGAGCAACATCATTGCCTGGCACTTGTCAGGAACCTTGTCGTCCAGAAATTTGGTAAAGAGCTTCCCGGTATGGACTGCCTGCTGGATGGAAGGCTAGATGGTCTGAGTTCGCCCACTTACGCCTATTCGCACCCTGCTTCATCCCGCCTGGCTTGCGTTGCGTGTCAGCTCGGGCTCCCCGTCAAACAGTCTCATTGTTGACGTGGCAACACGTGGAAGTCCACCCTCCACTTGCTCTTCCCCCAGCGATTGTGGGAACAGCGCAATGCCAATAATCTAGTACGAAGATGACACATGGCGACATGCAGCGGTTGCGGCCTCCGGGGTGTTGAGCCACGTGAGTGGAGGCAGGTGAAAGAGCTCTGCCATACCATCCTTGCCAGTTTTGAAGAAGCCACCAAAATGGTTCGTGCGGTCGATGCCCTTGTCAGCATGAGACATTGGTGGTTGATCTTAGTTCCTGGAACGATCGTTGGTCACTCTGAAACAATCAGGTCCCGCCAGCGACGGCGAGGAGACGGACACAGATGCTAGACACGGAGCCTTTTCTCTCGTCAAATCACAAGGCCCTCTACAGGGTTTCTCAATTTTATCGGTTTATTAGTCAGTGGGTTCAGGGTCCAGAGCTAGTCAGGGCGGCACCTCAGCTCTCAGGGTGCAGCATCTGAGGCTATCCAGGGCTGTGTTTAAGCAATGTGCTGGAGGAAGCGGAGGAGGAGGAGGAGGAGGGAGGTATTCCTAGACACCGACGTCCATGCCTTGGAAAGGGGTTGGGTGAAATTTGAGGCTGATGAGGAAGATGGAGTTTTGCTAGTGTACCCCTACCAGAGACTTGGAACCATGGCATCCTTCTATCAATGATTGTCCATTTCCTTCAACATGATCCTCGCATTTAAGGCGCAATCAAAATGAAACAACAGTACTGGGTGGCACCCTGCTGGATCCACGGTTCAAAACAAAATCAGCACTTTCCTTCCACCCCAACATAATAGAGAGTAATGCAGGAAATTGGACCTTGCTGATTGATCTAACTGGTATGGTGACATCTGTTGCTTTGCTTCTGGTCTTAAAATGTCACGGAGTGGAATCTACGCCGAGCGGAAGTGACAGCAGTTTTAGAGTGCCAAGTAAGCCGTAGGCGGAGGCAAGCGGCAAGCAGCAGGCAAGGTGCAGATGCCTAATGGGTGAACCTGGCAAATCTTATTTTCCAACTCACCAACGCATGCAATGAGGCCACACAATACAACACCCAAGGGACAGCTTAAGATCATGGTTGCACAAAACTACTGCGTCTCATAACACCGATGTTTTTGGATGTGTTCCGGACCAATTGAACTTTGGGGTATCCATACTGGGACGAAGGCTACGAGCTGGCTCGCCACGCCATAGAGGTGTTTGTGTACCCAGCAGCCAGCTGTTTATCTGAGCGGACCTGCAGACACAGCCGGAGGAGTCATTATCAGACATAAACGCTTCCGGCTTTCACAGACAATGCTGGATCGTTTGACTTTCATCAAGATGAATCCAGGCATGGATCTCTATGATGTTGTGTGGCACAAAGTGCCGAGGGTCACGTTTAGTTGCCGGTTATCTTCACATTCTCATACCAAACAGAAATGGTCCTCTTGAAAAACTTATCGACTATCGAAAACTTATTGATGGTGGCCGACTATCGACTATCGATCGATGTCGATAGCCAACGTAATCGCTGAACACTAGTCTTCAGAAAATGGATTTATCCATAAGTGGTGGGTACACGAGGTTGACATTTGGGCTGCCTTCGCTTCATGGTTGGACGGATGCTGATGATGCTGAGACGGACATTTGTGGCGTGATGCGGAGGACGAGGAGTTAGACTGCTGGATGCAGGGCTGCATTAACACTGAAGATACTGATTGGCGACGCCTGTTCTGTTACTGAGAATCACAGGGCTCGACCCAGCGTTTGACAGGACTGACTGTTCATGCAAACGGCCAACCCTGACGTTCCCTGGCATGCGTGTTGTCGCCACGCACTGAGGAGCACTTCTCTGTACCTCTACCTCTTGTCCTTACACCCACTCTTGCTCGCTTACCTCCTGCCATTTCGCCCATGTTCGAAAGAATAAAATTTAAGAATGTTTGAAAGAGTTTTTGACTGCCTTTATTAAAAATTGGCAAATCACAGCTATTTCTTAAATCTCTATCATTTCCTTACACCAACTAGGATTAGAAACTGAAATGTTTCTTGCGAATACCGTTAAAGCGGTCTGGTGGAAGAACGTATAGAAAATGTGTTCCTTCCTTCAGGTCCCATGGGATTTATAATATGCCCAGTAGCTCTAGGAATTGATAGTTTTCATCAAAATATATTACATGTGCGCTATCTGCGCCAAACTGAGATTCACCGTGCGCAATAAAATTTATTCAGAGTTCCACGGATGAGAATGCGCTTCTGGCAGCAATGCCAAATGGAGAACAGTTACTAGAGATTTTTTCTATCAGATATTGTCGTAACTGGGTGGCCTATTTGAAAAAAAAGTCTAGGGCCGGGCCCCACATGCCAATAAGCTATTTAAAAATTATATGGATTAACAAACTGAGTTTTTTGCTCCTTATAAATAAAAATAAACTGCAGTGACTACAAATTGCTGTATTTCAAATTTATATTTGCAAGGTTGGCTCTGCATGAAACAAAACTGGGACGCAAAAAAGTGAAAAAAAAAAAAACTAATTAAAGTGTGTACAGATAATAAAAGTGAGTTTTGCACTATCAATTACACCTGCAGTTATAGAAAAGATCTATATCCTAATATAAGTACAGGCTGCACAACATATCAAGTAATATTTCACCAAAAAATGGCCAAAAACTGTTAATCAAAACCCATTGCAATGCAGAGGTCAAAGCACAGTCTGGGCTGCACAATATCCACTCTCCTTTCAAAAGCGCTGCCTGGCCAAACTTTCGGTCTGTGTTTCCGCAGACCCCGGACAACCCCCTCCTCCCCGCGGATGTACTGCGTAGATGCTCTTTTAAAATCTCAGCCTAAGTAACTAAAAACTGAAAATTCTTTCTTCCTAAGTTCTAATGTTCACAGCTAAAGCATAGTTGTCTGTTGTGAGCAAATAGAACAGTTTTGATGAGCTGTTTTGGAGAGTGGACGAGCACACGTCCTTCTCTTATGATACTCAGACTCACACTGATCATGAACAGGAAGGGCTGTTCTATGTAAAAAAAAAATTCCAGCCAATCACAACCTTACACATCCCAGGACATTACGTCGCACACCCAGCTCACCGCTGCTCTATTCTCTAAGCTGAGTTGTGGCCGCCAAAAGGGACAGGAAGCGCTGAAATTGGCGCGATATTAATAGTTATTGCAGATTTTAACTAAAACTTATCGATTGATCGAAAAAATCCGATCAACATAAAAACCGTGCCGATTTCAACTTTGTTGATAATAATCGCTCAACACTAATTAAAGTTTTAGTCTTGTCCAGTGATTTTATTTTGATTTTCTCTAGACTATTTGTGGGACTTGGTTCTGGATAACTTATATTTATTCTGATTGTGTTGATTCAATTTATGGTATTGGCACGTTTTCTACAGACAATAGTCTTTTCTTTTGTCTTTTATCTCCTTAAAAATAGGTAAATTTTTGTTATTGTCATTAGATGATGATGTATCTGCCGGCATATGCTATTGTTAGGCTTATTTAATGATTTGAACCTCCTTCCATTGTGGCAAGTGAAAATTTCTTTTCTTCCCATTTTTCATCTAGAGCTTGATGCCACAGCGACTCAGACATCTGAGGATTTAAGAAAAAGACCTCAGGCATTAAAGTGTTATTTTATTAACTCATGTCAAGTGGAACATTGAAGCAATATGAAAAGGGCAGAGGCGCCCTGGCGAAGCGATCCAGGGCAATAAAGAAGAATTGCAGGTCTGAAATAACCCTAACTGATTAAATGACAATGATTCTTCAGCCAACGTGTTCTTTACCTGAGGGAAATGAACAGAAAAACCAGACAGGAAGTTGACGAGGAAACATGGGGACCCTCGTTATAGCTTCAACATACTGACCTGTTATAAACCTAGTCTAATGCAGTATTATTTAACTATATTATGTGTTTGTAAAAGTGGTGCAGTGTGCACACTCAGCGAACCTTTCAGCTGTCTCATCATAATCTTAAAGCTTTTGAGGCTTATTCTATCTTCAGCCTACAATGACAAGCCTCCCTTCCATTCTAATATTAGCACTGATGAGTTCTTCCTCCCGAGGAGCTCACACTTTTGCTATTTAACTATAAACCTAAGTTCCGGTGTTCAGGGCATCTAGCACTATTGTATTCCCATGAAATGGGGTTAGTGACCTAATGCACTGTACGTTCTAGTAGAAAACCCTTAGAATTTAAACTTCTTAGATTCATGTTGCTAAGAGTTTTGAAATCATGACTGTAGGCATAAAAAAGAGACTCTGAGTGATTTGGAAGGAGTGTCTACCTTTTTTTTTTATCACCAATGAATATCAATGTCAACTCCTCAGACTCAGTAATTATACAAAGGTACTTTATAGGAGGCAAGGATATTAAAAAAGCTGGATCTCAGGTGTGCTTACAGTCCAATTTGCCTTTGATACAGGTGAAGAGATTTTTGTGTACTTTGTGATACCATCTGGTTTTTGAGACTATATCACAAGGACCTTCTCTATTTTTGTGTGGTAATGTACCTATATGAGATCTGTAGAGTTTTCTCCAAACATTGTGAACATGTTTGCACTGTGCTGCAATTCCTCAACTATATGCTAAACTGAAGAACTTCCTTTCTTGGTTTTGCAAGTTTTGACCAAGGCCTACAGATGGATCCCGAGATATTGTCTTCTGTACTGAAACGGCCTCATCCACAGGTTTTAAAGCCATCCAATATTTTCTTAGATTTGCTATTTGACATTCTTGTTTTAGTCAATGCATCTTTAGTAGGCATTGAAACTATTCCCTCACAAATGGAGATAAGGGAAAATTCCACTTGTGATTATTTTTCTCTAAGGCCTTTCTCTCTGCTGAGAAGAATTACAGTTTTGGGAACCAATAACTTTGTGCAACATGTATGAAACTTAGCGCCTTGACACAATTTTTTTGTGTTTTTTTACCATGTAATATGTGCCTAAATATATGAAAATGGTGAATGTGAGGTTATAAATGGTGCCTAAGGTTCGAGGCGCCTCACACCTATCTTTGGTGCACTGTGGAGCTTTGGCACATTATTAATGTGCCAAATATGTATTTGACATACAGTAATAGCTGACACACCACAGGTCTTGCTGAGACTTGTGGTGAAACATGTATGATCACTACCATAGTTTCTATTCATTGACATGTTATTCTAACACCTTTTATTTTATTTCTAACTTGTTGTGATGTGTTAGTATTCACTGATAACACTACACTGACTTCGTGAATACACGATAGAGAACGGGATTTATGGTCGATGCTGTATTGGTTTAATTTATTTAGATTATTTAATTTTAAATTAATTTTAGATTACATTAATCTTAAAAACATTTTATAGGAGATATTTTAATATTTTTTGGGATCTAATATAATTTTATATTGTATGTTATATAATTTATTATAAATTGATATAATTTAATTTTATATATTTTGATAATTATTATAAATTACTTTTTATTATTTTACTGGTACAAGTTGAGAAAAAAGGGACATTTTTTAGCCCAAATGGCAAATCTAGTTCTATTACAAAAACTCAGGCTCAGGACGACCACATTGAAATAGGTCTGCCCGTTGGAACAGTTATGCGCTAGTGTTGAGCGATTATTATCGACAAAGTTGAAATCGGCACAGTTTTTATGTTGATCGAAATTGTTAGCTTCATGCACGCTATATTTAGGTTAAATTCTGTGCTTCATTCTATTAATATTGCGCCATTTTTCGCAGCTCTCCTTTCATTTTGGAAGGCCAGCAAAATAGCTTTCAGAATAGAGGCAGGGTGAGATGTCTTAGTGTGCGGACGTCATGACCTGGGATGGTATGGTTGCGATTGGCAGGAAAAATCTCATGACCTCGTTTACATAGAACAGCATTCCTGTTCATGATCAGTGTTCTCTTCAGCGTCTCATAGCAGTAGTCGTGCCTTCATGCTGTGTCAAAAAGCTCAGCGAAATTATTCTATTTCTTCACAGAGGAAGCTCTACTGTTACTATGATCCTTACAACTTAGTCAGATCAGGATTGGAAGGATTTTATGTAAGTTAGGATAGCAGAATTTTTTAAAGGTGCATTCATGCTTAAAGTCACGGGTATAGGAGCGGGGAGGGCGGGGGCCCGGCGGGCGAACTCAGTACAAGCTCTATAAAGATTACTGGATAAAGTTTACCAAGACTTAGTGTAGGAATTGCACTGCAATAGCTTTATGTATTAACAGATTTTCTATGTATATTCCTGGATATGGGCACTGAAATTATATTAGATACTCATCTTTTCTGAGTAAACTACAGGTCGCTTTGTTAGGTGCAAATCTCCACTCTTTATTTCCAGTATACATTTTGATTGGTGTTCTTTTACAATTTTGCAATTCCAGCTTGTTTGTTTTAGCCAACTCTTGCAGTTAAATTAGAAGCCAGCTATTTTGTAGTAGCACAGGTTGTTAGTTCCAAAAATACCTTTTAATTTTCTATACCATTTCAGATACGTGTTTTTTCACTTTGCGCAGTTACAGCTTTGTTCATTGAGGGGCCACCTTTGCACTTAAATGTGAATACAGCAAATTTGTAGTCACCACAGTGAAATTAAAAGGTGCAAAAATACCCTTTTTATTATCCGAAAAAATTATCAGATACGTGTTTTTTTCACTTTGGACGGCAATACAGCTTTGTTCATTTGAGCACTTGACTTTAAATTTGAATACAGCAATTTTGTTAGTCACCACAGGTAAATGAAAGGTGCCAAAATTACCTTATTATACGAATACATTTCTGATAAGTGTTTTTTCATTTGCGCTAGGGCCAGCTTTGTGATAGATATTCTTTGCAGTTAAATGTGAATTACAACAATTTTGTAGTACCACAGGTGAATTGAAAGGTGCCTAAAATACCTTTTATTATCCGAATACATTTCAGATACGTGTTTTTTCTCTGTGGCGCAGGGCCAGCTTTTGTTTGATAGATCTACTTTGCAGTTAATGGTGAATACAACAATTTTGTAGGTCATCCACAAGGTGTAATTAAAGGTTCCAAAAATACCTTTTATTATCCGAATTACATGCAGATAGTGTTTTTTCACTTTGGCGCAGGCCAGCTTTGTTGATAGATCTACTTGCAGTATACATTTCAATACAGCAATTTTGTAGTCACCACAAGATGATTGTTTAGGTGCCAAAAAATACCTTTTATTATCGGAAATATATTTTAGATACGTGTTTTTTCACTTTTCGCGCACTCAGCTTTGTTCATTGAGGCACCTTGCCTTAAATTGTTGAATAACAGCAATTTTGTAGTCACCACGTTGAATTGATAGGTGCCAAAAAATACCTTTTATTATCCGAATACATTTCACAGATACGTGTTTTTTTCAACTTTGGCGCACTACGCTTTGTTCAATGAGGCTCCTTGCACTTAAATGTGAATACAGAAATTTTGTAGTCACCACAGGTGAATTGAATGGTTCAAGAAATACCTTTTATTTTCCGAAGACTTTCAGATACGTGTTTTTTCACTATGGCGGGGCCAGTTTGTTGATAGATCTACTTTGCAGTTAAAGGTGAATTACAGCAATTTTTTTTTGATTTGAGCGGATATGAGAATAGCTGGTGATTTTTGCCGTCTTTTTAATTATGGACTTTCCAAAACTCTTCCATACTCTCCAAATTTTATTTTTCTGAACATGGAGTGAAATTCAGGTGGTAAGTGAGCATGAGGGGGGGGTCAGGACATGGAGGTAGAGGGTTTATCGGGAAAGATGGTGCTCTTCAGTGTGGCGACAACACGCATGCCATCGGTATCGTCTAGTTGAGGACCGTCAGGCCTGTCATCGCTGGGTCAGGGCCTGAGAATCTCAGTATCGAACAAGCGTCGCCAACTGTTCTTCAGTGGTTAATGCACCTGCATCCAGCAGTCGTACCTCTCGGTCCTCACAGTCACGGACAAATGTCGTCATCAGCATCATCAGCATCCGTCCAAATGAAAGCAGCCCAAATGTCAACTTGTGTACCCACCCTGTTGGATAATCATTTTCTGACCAAACTCTATTAGATGACAAAATGCTGTGGGGTCAGAAGGCATGTTAAAAGATCAAGATGCCAAAGAATGTGATGATTTTACTACTGCTCTGAACGCGCCAGTTTACTGATGCAAATCAAGGAGGAGAAGGAAGCCGGTCAATCGGCTAAAAATCCCGGCGACGGTCAGCAACGATTGCAGGACCTCCTCTTGTTTGTGGCCCGATGCTCCTGGATGCGAAATGTCAGGAACCAAGTAACCTTTTTTGTGTTGATGATGATGATGACGACATTGCGGATTTCAACGTGGTCTTTTCTGCAGAATTTGCTTGCGAGCCGCTTCATCATGGACGAGGAGGAAGACGATTTTTGGGGTAGTGTCAATATCGGGGTCCCGGCTCAAATGGGACGAGGGCCGGGTGCAGAAGTCGCTGATATGATTCCCACCAGCCACGGTCAGCGCAAACCCAGCTCCTCGCTTATCGCCGTCAAAAAAGGTCCAGGACCTTCAAGCCTGGGGGCTTCTTTGAGCAAAAGCTCTATTCACCCAGCGACGTCATTATGCGCCTTTGGCCGTAAACGCATAAGTAGAGGCTAGACATTAGGTGGTTAAACCACCACCACATTGTCTTAGTCACATGCCGCGAATGCATGAGCTGAAATGGAGGCATAACTTGGCAAAAAAGGACAGATCGACGCGGGCCTCCAACACTGTCACACCCTTCTGTCGCATCCTCCTCCTCCGCACCCAACAAAGAGTTCCTCAGCTGCCCTTGTCTACTCAGAGTCATGATCCAGGGATCAGCTCCGCTTCAGCCTTACCGTCGCCCGAGTACCACCAGCACCACCCAGAGACCCCATCCTTCCCGTTCTCCTTACGCCATTTTGATGACTGGGCATGCCGTTTTTTTATAGCGGCACACTGTCTAGCAGCAGCCTTCTGTCTTCCAGGTTTAGGGAGCAGAAGAAAAACACTTTATCCCAAACCATCCAAAGCCAAAAGCCTGAATGTCGGCATTGCCAGGCTTTTGGCCTTGGAAATGTTGCCTTTCCGTCTGGTGGACACAGATGGGTTCCGCCAAGTCATGGCCCTTGCCTGCCCCCAATACCAGATGCCGAGCAGGCATTTCTTTGCCAGAAAAGCCGTCCCTGCCTTGGCCAGCCACGTGTCATCTAAAAATTTCAAGCGCGTTGTCCGCATCTGTGGCCGAAAAAGTCCTTCTGACCACCGACACATGACTAGTAAGCACGGCCAAGGCGACTATATCTCTGTGACAGCTCACTGGGTGAGCTGGGTGGATGTCTCTGGGGGTGACGGTGGCTCTCAGGCTCGGCGCACGCTCTTCAAAACCGCAGGGATGGTGCAGGGTTCTTTCCCCCAAGGTCCTCTGGTGGCATCACGTGCCAAGAGAAACCAGGCGTTTTTGAAATTAATCTGTCTTGGAGACCGTCCACCACAGGTCAGGACTGTGGACGGTCTCCACAACGAGACAGAGCGCTGGCTGGGTGCCAAGAACCTTGTGCCAGGCAAGGGGGTGTGCGATAACGGGCGAAATCTGCTGGCCGCCCTTAAGATCGGTAGGCTGGAGCACATCCCTTGCCTGGCACATGTCATGAACCTTGTCGTCCAGAAATTTCTAAAGAGCTACCCGGGTCTGGACTGCCTGCTGAGGAAGGCTCGAAGTCTAAGTTCGCACTTCCGCCGTTCGCACCCTGCTTCGTCCCGTCTGGCTGCGTTGCAGCGTCAGCTAGCCTCCCGTCAACCCTCTCATTGTTGAGTGGCAACACGCTGGAATTCCACCCTCCACATGCTCCAGCGATTGTGGCAGCAGCGCAATGCCATTACGCAGTACGAAGTGACACATGGCCTGACAAGCAGCGGTGCGGACCTCGGGATGTTGAGCCACCGAGAGTGGAGGCAGGTGAAAGAGCTCTGCACCCTCCTTGCCAGTTTGAAGAAGCCTCCAAAATGGTCAGTGCGGACAATGCCCTTGTCGGCATGAGCATTGTGGTGATCTTAGTTTAGAACGAATCAGTGGACACTCTGAAACAAACAAGACTGCCAGCGACGGGGAGGAGAAGGACACAGATGCGGACACGGAGCCTTTCTTTTCCCTTTACCGTCAAATCCACAGGCCGACAGTTTTCACAATTTTCATCGGTCTTCATTAGGCAGTGGTTCGGGGTCCAGAGCTTGGCAAGGTGGCGCATCAGCTCTCAGGGGTGGCATCTTTCAGGCAAGTCTGGGCTGTGTTGAAGCTGTGCCGGAAGCACGGAGGAGGAGAGGAGGAGGAGGTATTCCTAGCACCGACTGTTACCGTCGTTTCCTGCCTTGGAAGAAGGGTTGGCGCAAATTTGAGGTGGTGGGGTGGAAGATGAGGATGATCTGTTTCTAGTGCCCCTCGACCCAGAAGACAGGCTTGGAAATCAAGGCTCATCTCTTCACATGGAGTGCTTGGCATGCTCCATTTCCTCCAACATGATCATCCGCATTAAGGCCATCCAAAATGAAACAACAGTTTACTGGGTGGCCACCTCTGGAATTCCCCCGGTACAAACAAAACTAAGCCACTTTCCTTCCCCCCATGCAAAATAGAGAAGTAAAATGCACGGAAATGGAGACACTTGATGAATGATCAAATGGAGACATATTGTGATGACGGTCTCGCTTCTCGTTCCCAAAATGTCACGGTTGGCGACATACATCATGCGACTGTGACAGCCAGTTTAGAGTGGCAGAGTAGGCGTAAGCGGCCTAGCAGCAGGCAAGGTGGCAGAAGCCTAAATGGGTGACCTCTGGCAAATCTTTGTTTACCCCTCACCAACGCATGCAATGCGGGCACACATCCAAACACACAGAGACCAGCTTAAGATCATGGGCACGATGTGCTGCGGACTCAACACCGATGTTTTTGAATGTGTTCCGGACCCAATAGACTTCTGGGTTATCCAATTGGACGAATGGCCTTGGAGGGGGGGTGGTCAGTCACGCCATAGAGGTGTTGTCCATAGCCCAGCAGGCACGCGTCTAATCTGAGCGGACCTTCAGCCAGGCTGGAGGAGTCTTTACAGAAAAAAGCATTCCGGCTTTTCCAAAGATCATTGTGGATCGTTTGACTTCTCAAGATGTGAATCTGGCTGGATCTTGTTGATTTTGTGGCCCAATTGCGAGGTCACCGATTTGTTGCCAGTATACTTCACAGATTCCTTATTACAAAAACAGAATATGGCTCCTCTTGAAAAATGTTTTTTAACAATGATCATTTCTTGATGCAATTTTATTCTCTTTTTCCCAACACGTTCATTTTGCTGTTTTTGCTGTGAGGAGACTGTTAAAAGAAAGCAAAGTTTCATGACAACACCAGTATTCCATTTACTCACTATATCTTTAGAAGTTTTCGCATTGTCAATGGTTTTGAGGGTAATGTTGCCTGTGGAAAAATATCAGCTATAATTATGGTCCTTTTGGAACAGAAATGTTGGCTTTTAAGTGGCATTTCTCCCTCACAATTTTTAATAGTGGCCTGAGAAGTCATATTATAATTTTTAGGGGTAATGTAGTGTAGCTGTGAGTTACAGGCAAATAATCATGGTCACTTTGGAACAGAAATGTGGCTTTTAACTGGCATTTTCTCCCCTCACAATTTTTAAATAGTGACTGAGAAGTCATATTTATAATTTTTTTGGGCGTCATGTAGCTGTGAGATCAGCAATAATCATGGTCCTTTGGAAACAGAAAATGTGGATTCTATGTGGCTTCTCCCTCACAATTTTTTATAAGTGGCTGAGAAGTCCTATTTATAATTTTTTTGGGGTCATGCAGATGTGAGTACAGCAATAAATATGGTCCTTTGAACAGAAAATGTGCTTCTAAGTGGGCAATTTCTCCCTCACAATTTTTAATTGTGGTGAGAAGTCATATTTATAATTTTTTTGGGGTCATGTAGCTGTGAGATTACAGCAAATCAATCATGGTCCTTTGGAACAGAATTGTGGCTTCTAAGGTGGACTTGTCCCCTCACAATTTTTAACAGTGGCATGAGAAGTCATTATTATAATTTTTTGGGTCATGATGTTTAAATGCAGGCAATACTACAGGTCCTATTATAAAAAATGTTGTTTCTAACAGACATTTGTTCTTCACAAATGCACCAAAGTGGCATCAAGGGTCTGCTTTCGAATTTTTGGGGGCATTTTGCTTTGAAATGAGCTATACTACAGGTCCTATTATAAAAAAAATTTTTGTTTCTAACAGAATTTGTTCTTATCACAATTGTCAAGTGGCTAAGGGTCATGCTTTGAATTTTTGGGGCGGCATTTTGCTTTGAAATGCAAGCTATACTACAGGTCTCCTACTATAAAAAAATATTGGTTCTAACAGACATTTGTTCTTCACATTGTCAAGAGTGGCTCAAGGGTGATGGTGCTTGTACAGAAAAAGGAAAAGGATAGGACACTGTTAATGGACACATATATGCAAAAATGACTTGTTTTTTTGCGAAGATCTTTAATCATTAGCTATCAATTCCCTGTATTGAGACTACCCATTTAATACATTAAAAAAAGAGAAACAAAGACATGGTGGGCAGTCCATCCTATTTAAAAATGTTGTTTTCTAGAATTAAACTACTAAAAAACTTGCATGCTACAAAATAGCTGGTTAAAAAAACTTCCTCTGAATTGTACAAGGAGGTTACAGGACAAAACTTTGACCAGTATGTAGGTTATTTCAGAGGATAATGGAGGTATGGAGCACGGACAGAGAACAAAGTACTGAGACAATTTCCTCCGCACGTTGTGTAAAATAAGAAAAGAATGCCCAAAGGAAAAAGGGCACCTGGGTTGGAACAGGAGCGGTTAACCAACCTCGTATTTCCAAGTGAAGTCCAATTTGGTCCGCACTCCTACGGGGGGGGCAATGCGCCTACCCCCCAGGGACAGGGACAAGGAGGGACTCCTTTTCCTGGCACTTCTGAATCTGTCGGGTCAGACGGTTTAATGGTCATTCTGCGGTTTACAGGACAGATATAGTCAATGTCCAGTGGGTGAAACTAAATGGAGGTTGAAAGACTCCTTTTTCCAGCACTTTTTAAATGTGGGGGTCATGCAGGTTTGGGGCTCCTGATGTGGCCAGGACAGATTATAGTCAAGGTACAGTAAAAAATAAACAAATGGTGGTTGAAGACTCCTTTTTCCGGCACTTTTAATCTGTGGGCTCAGGACAGGTTTAATGGTCATTCTGGGTACAGGACAGATATAGTCAATGTCAGTGAAACTAAAAGGCGTGGTTGAAAGACTCCCTTTTCTGGCACTTTTGAATCTGTGGGTCAGACAGGATTAATGGTCATTCTCGGTACAAGGACAGATATAGTCAATGTCCAGTGAAACTAAAATGGTGGTTGACAAGTCTCCTTTTTCCGGCACTTTTTAAATGTGGGGGGTTCATGCAGGCTCGGGGCTCATGCTGTGGCCAAGGAAAGGTATAGTCCATGTCCAGTAGAAACTAAATGGTGGTTGAAAAGACTCTTTTTCCGGCACTTTTTAATTGGGGAGGTTTCTTGCAGGTTGGGGGCTCATGCTGTGGACCAGGCCAGGGTTTATGTCATGTCCAGTGAAACTAAAATGGTGGTTGAAAGATTCCTTTTTCGGCACTTTTTAATCTGGGTTCTTGCAGGTTTGGGGCTATGCTGTGGCACAGGACAGGTATTGAGTCAATGTCCAGGGAAACTAAATGGTGGTTTGAAAGACTCCTTTTTCCGGCCACTTTTTAATCTGGGTCATGCAGGTTGGGGCTCATGCTGTGGCCAGGAAATGTTAGTCATGTCCAGTTCAACTAAATTGTGGTTGGAAAGACTCTTTTTTCCAGCACTTTTGATCTGTGGGGCAGACAGGTTTTATTGGTCATTCTGCGTACAGGACAGATTTAGTCAATGTCCAGTTCAACTAAAATGGTGGTTTTAAAAGCTCCTTTTTCCGGCACTTCTTAAATGTGGGGGAGGGTAATGAAGGTTTGGGCTCATGCCTGTGGCCCATGACAGGTATAGTCAATGTCCAGTGAAACTAATATTGGTGGTTGATTGAAGACCCCTTTTCCCGGCATTTTGAATCTGTGGGTCAGGACAGGTTTGATGGTCATTCTGCGGTACTGGACAGATATAGTTCAATGTCAAGTTAAAATAAAAATGTGGGTAAAAGAGCACTTTTTCCGGCAGTTTTTAAAGGTGGGGGGCATGCAGGTTTGGGGCTCATGCTGCTGGCCCTGGAACTGTATAGTCAATGTCCAGTTCAAAACTAAATTGGTGGTTGAAAAAGACTCCTTTTTCCAGCACTTTTAAATCTGGGCGGTCATGAAGGTTTGGGGCTCATGCTGCGTTCCAGGACAGGATATTCAATGTCCAGTTCAAGTAAGTTGATGGTTCAAATCTATGCATTCTGGCACTTTTTAATTTGTGGGTGTGATGCAGGTTAACGGGTCATGCTGTGGTACAAGACAGGATAGTGAATGTTGTTCTTGTGTTTTTTTTTTTTCTGTGGCTTTTATAACCTAAGTGTGTTGACCTAAGATGTAGCATGTATCCATATTGATGTTTGTGGATGTTAATTCAAGCTTCTCCAGCCCTGTTTGGGTGTAAAGAATGCAAGAGGTGTTGTTGGCTCTCCATAGACTATAATGGTCATCGCTAATAATCGGACTGATCACTTTCGACTATCTTGTCGATGATGGTCGACTATCGACCATTGACCGATGTCGATGGCCAACGCAATCGCTCAACACTAGTAATAAGCTTAGTTCTTTTCACTGCATGGATCCATTTCCTTGAAGGAGTGTGTTTTTTTTTGTAGCTGCTGGAGAGCAGTGAGGTGATCAGCAGTCCTTCCTCTCTGATCTCCTGTCTTTTGATTTTTGAAGGAAGGTTTGGTGGCAGCGGATAACTTGGGGTGCTGGAACTGTCTTGGGGTGCGTTTTAGGCTTGTTTCGCTCCCTGTTTGACTGGTGAGCGCATGTGGAAATAAATCGACTCCATTACAGTGGCCCCCAGTCACGTGCTGGTGAGTGTGTACGTGACATTAGGGTTATTTAGTTTAGAGAAAAAGACGGCTTCGGGGGGGACTTTAATAAATATGTTTAAATACGTTTAACGGTTAAATTATAGTGATCTCTCTCAAGATTTATTTATACTCAGGACTGTATCTAAAAACAAGAGGGCATCCTTACATCTTGAGGAACGAAAGTTTCTACATTAAAACATAGAAAGGGATTCTTCATGTTAGAGCAGTGAGACTGTGGAATTTCTGCCAGAGGAATTTTGTAGGGAAAAATTCAATAACAGAGTTCAAAAAGGGGTTTTTGGATGCATTTCTGGAAATGTATATAATATAACAAGTTTTTTGTGTCTAGGATTGGAGAGGGGTTTATTGATCCCTTGGATTTTTCCGATTGCCAGATGAAGTCAGGAAGGAATTTTTCCTAAAATGAGGTCAATTGGTTCTACCTCCATTGTTTTTTTTTTGCCTTCCTCTGGATCAACAGCTTAGCACAACAGGCTGAACTGGATGGACATCTTGTCTTTTTTCGGCCTTACAAACTATGAAACTATGAAACTATTCTGCAGGGACGAGCTGCGGCCGGGACAAGTCGTCATGGTGGTCTGGACGGAAGGAGAGGAAAAGGGAAAAAGAATGATTCAGAGAACGACTGATCAGAGATGACGTCTCCGGTGAGTCCCTGATGTCAGGGGTTATTTTGCTTCTTATATTCCATCATTGCTATAGTCTCTGTCATGCAATAGTGACCTGAGCTGGTAATGTTTATATTTGTATTTTTTTTTAGTAGTTTTTAGTTTTTTTTGGGGGGGGAGGGGGGCCAGTACACCTCTCTGCCCAGGGGCCCATAGTGCTGTTAAGACGGCCCTGGGATCGGGTGTAAAGATGTGGGGGAAACAATCGCTGTAGAGGTACGGAATTTATGAGACGACCGATAGTGCTTAATAATAGAAGCTGCATGGAGTGTGTGGCCAAAGCAGCGCTCACCTCCAGAAGCAACAGGCTCACTTGAGATAAAAGATAAAAGTTGTACAGCGCTCCTCTGTTACACAACTGCTGCCAAAAAGGTTCAGGCCACCTTGAGTCTTATTCAAAATAAACGCTGTATACCAAACAAAATTTTTGGGGTCCAAACAGGACTTATAGAAAGTTGGACTTATATCAAAGGGGACTAATAACAATTTGTAATAGCTACAGTATTTAGCTTTGAAGTATTGAGTGAGCCGTGCTGGTACTTGGTATATTTATATACACTTTATATTTTGTAGTATGATGCCAAAAAAAATAGAGCCTATAAATAGGGACACGTTATCACATCTACAGTCCCTTATCTTGAATGATAATAGGTATGGCATGCTAGGGAACTACAAGTCCCAGCAAGTACCACCAGCCATACTTTAAGATAAGGAACTGTGTCTATGTACTCAGCTTTCCTGGCTCTTCCTCCTCTATGGTTGGTGCTGAAGGACCTGTGGTGACATCACAGTCACATGACTCATGTCTCAGGCGCTTTAGCTTATTGAAGACACTGGAGGTTTGAATTAGGCTGGGTTCACACGGTGTATTTGCAGGGCGTAATTACGCCCCGCAATTACGCCGTGTGGCCGGGGGAGAGTGCGGGGGCCGGCACCTCCACTGCCCATAGATTAGCCGAGCAGGGAGAGGAGACGTAATCCATAGTTCTCTATGAGAACTGTGGATTACCGTAATGACTGGGACGTTTTCAGCCCGTAATTTGCGCACTCCGGCACGTAATTACAGACTGAAATACGTCCAATTTTAAGCCGTGTGAACATAGCTTAAGGCTGCTTTCACACAGTGCAGTTTTTGGTGCAGTTTTAACAACACTCCAATTAAACTGCAAGGAGCGGCTCTTTCAACGAAGCGTCGGGCATCCTTCCCAAACTCTGACTCACCATCAGCAGCAGTCCTATATAGGCCATATGTAGCAACAGCAGGTGAAGGACTGTTACCAAAGACGCGCACTATCATACGGTATTCAACCATTTCCTTCCTAGTGTCATTGTCTCGGTGCCATAGAAACCTGAGGTAATTTCTGTGATCTTGTCGAACAATAAAACAATGGAACATCTGTTCAAGAGCAGGTGTAATGGTAACTGGCTCGTTTCTGAATCTCATAAGCACTCATAGTAGAGTGTTGGGCAGGTTGGGATCAGTGAGGCGCACGTCCTTCAGAGATCCGCGACCATGTTTGGCACTTGAGTGGAATTACTACTCTGATCTGGTTAGGTTTTGCGGATGATATACTCCAAAGGAGGGAAGATACCAGCACTCTTCGTGTTCTTGCAAAGGTGGAGCTGGTTCTGCATGGTCATTGCGAAATATCCTGTAGGCTACAAAGTGATTTTTCATTGTTTCTTAATGTACATTGTAATGAGATGAATCTGGATAGTGCCTGTTCTCGGTTGTTTGGAAGTCTGGTTCTTACGGTACAGAAGGGTAAGGATGTGACCCAATGATTGGATTCATCCTTGAAGTGTCCACTGTCCATTATTTTAATAAACTCTTTGTCTTCTATGGACAAGTCTAATTTGTTATCATCCTGTGTTGTACAAAACACTGATCTTCCTAAGTCATCATAAGGGGTAGGAATGGTGTCCAGTACCTGGATGAGGTTGGAGAACCTTTCCTTTACTTCATAATGATGAGAGCATGGCCTAAAGTGAGTTGTGCGACCATTTTGGAGCACATAGGTTTTGAAGGAGTTCACTTCAGATGGTTTATGGCTCTTATTCAAACATACATCACCCACAATTACCCAGTCTAAATCAAGTCTTTGTGCATATGGGGCATCATCTGGACCATTGCATTGTTGATGTACCTTATGGACTCTCAGAATGACTCTCTCGAGTAACAATAAAATGTCAACATTCATGTCCATTGGAGGAATCTCATTAGCTAGGAGCCTCAAGTGGGGATGATGATATGCAGTCTGTGGTGTAGGAATTTCTTCTCTTTCAACGGGTATCTGGTCCCATTTAATTAATGTTGGTAAGGATATGCAGTAGTTCCCTTTAATTGAGGAGACAACGTATTCAATGGCTCTTCTGCAAAAAGTCTCTTTACGACCAGAGCAGGTGCTTAGGGTATATGTTGTTACTTCACCCTTTATATCAAAGATGTCAAAGAATTTAGGCTTTGCTAGAGCCATGTTACTTTGTTTGTCTATAATAGCATACATTTTGGTGGCCTTTTCAGATTGACCTTCTGGTAGACCATGACCAAACATACTTTGGTACAGCATTCGGGACCATTCTTTCTGCCACATATTTCCATGCAGGAAGAGGAGAATTTTCAGCAGGTGGCTCCCCGCCATGCATTGTGAGAGTGTTAAATGCTGCTTGAGGTGTGAGTTGTTAGATGAGGTTAAATACATAGCTGTAACTTGTCTATCACTATTGCAATCAACACACTTGATGACAGCCTTACAGTCCTTTGCAATGTGGTCTGAAGAAGCACAACACTTGTAACACACTACAAGTTCCTTGAGAGTATCTCTGCCCTCTTGCAAAGTCTTTGCCCTGAGCTCAAAACATTCTTTTATAAGATGGGGTTGTTGGTAAATAGGGCATATTTCATCAGGGTACCTTTCTTTAAGGACAGAGGCATTCTGTCTAGTGGTGGAGGATACTGTAAGTGGGACGCTTGTCTTTCTAACAGATACTGTTCCCCTTAAGTCTCTATGTTTGCTTGTTGTGTTCTCATACCTTGAGCATGATGATGAAGCTGGTAAAGTAGATTCTTTGAAGTTCATTCTTGTTCCGAGCTTGGTCGCTAATGAATCTGGAAAAATAGGTGCATTCCATAACGGAGACGCATAAAATATCATTACTAGTGTATGTAATGCACCTTGATAGGCACATTGCGTTATGGAGGCGCACAGCGTAACATTGCTACTATATGTAATGCGCCTTTTCAGGCACATTAGAATGTGTCATGCTCGGTGTATAATGCATCTATGTTTGGTATATTACAGTTAATTTACATCGAGAATATGGCGTCAACAGTATTTTTGGTGCAAAATAGACCAAAAAATGACGCTTATGTATTGGGACGTCGCCCATTGTGTTCTCTTTTGTATCTGGAACCTTGGTCTGATCATTTTTCTTGCATACCACGTGGTAGTTTGGACACCACTGGGTTGAAATCATGAGCAGTGTCAAGGTAACTCAGCCCTGACAGACGTCGGTCCATTTTAGCCAATTAAAATTCCTTTAGTAGGTCACTCGGCTCCTGGAGCTTGCAGTTGTCCTTGCTAGTATTCGTGGGAAATGCTTGAAGTCTCTTAAATAAGGCACTTTCTATAGCTTCAGGACTGTCGTAGGTCTGTTCAAGTCTCTCCCATGCTGCAGCAAGACCTTTCTCTGAGTGGCATGCATGAAATGCTATTAATGTCTTTGTCCGTTCTGCAGACTGTGGTCCTTACCAGTTGACAAGCAAGTCAAGTTCTTCTTTGGCAGTGAGGCTAAGATCATTGATATGGCTTCAAAAGACGATTTCCAGGCTCTATAGTTTTCAGCATGGTCGTCAAACTTTGAGAGACCAATGTTTATCAGCTCCCTGCGTATCATATATCTGGCAAAGTCCGACATGTCTGATCTCCCACTTCTTGTTGCTAGATCACGTTGTGGTGTTTCTGGCAAATAAGACTAAGATACTTCAGGAGTAAATGATGTAGCAAAAGGATTAAGCTGCAGTTTAGTCTCTGGAGGATCTGCTGGTTGGATGCTGGAAATTACCTGGTCATCGATGGGTGGCAACATCAGTACATCTGTGTAGTAGGTTAGAAGAGGCACTGCTACATTAATCTTAGAAGTCTCTGTTTTCAGAGTTAAGTAATTGTGGCTATCAGGAGGTACAGATGATGTTTTTTTTAGCACATAATCAGCAGTTCAGTCGGCTGGGTCTTCCTCTTCTCCTGGGATATAGCAGTGTGGATCAGTATCTTGATCTAATGCTTGTTCAAGAACCTTTAGTTTGGCTAAGGCAGCTGCTTCTTCCTTTTCCATTTGGAGAATTTGTAACTGGGCTTCTGCTTCTGCCTCCAATTGTGACTTTTTTGCCTTTACCTCTGCTTTCTTCTGTGCCAGCTCTGCGTCCTTCTTGGCCCTTTCCGCTTTTACCTCTGCTTCCTTCTTAGCAAAGGAAATTCTAACACTGGCTACTTCTGCTCGGATCTCTAGAAATTTCTCATGTAGCGCTGACTTTCTGGAACAAAATGATCTAGGAAGACGAAGATATATGTCTAGTGTAAGCTGATCAATGTGACTTAACTTCTTGCAGTTGTGTGATGCGGAGTTCTGTTTTATTTTTGGCGTCTTGTACTAAGGCATCTTTTCCTTGGAGGTGAGTCTCTGTCCACAAGCTCTGCTGAGGCATTTTCAAGATCAGAGTTATTCAGGATGTACTTTGGTAGAGATCATAAGCAGCAGATAAACAATTCAAACTTGTGGTTAACTTCACTGTATCATTGTTATGGTGTAGAAGAGCTTCTATATAGTGTTCAACTCTAGATTGTCACAGAATTCATCTCTGGTTGTCTCAAAGTTCACTCTAATCTTTTGTGACAGTTTAGTCACATGTTTAGACCGTACAATTTGTTCTTCAATAAATGTGGACTCTGTTTCCTATATGTCTGAGTCTTTAGAAACAGGATACATTTACTTAGGTTCAGCGGCTGAAAATCCCATAAAACCGTTGGTAGACATTCTCTGTTTGGTGGTACTGTCTCTTTAAGACAGAACTGCAGCTTAGCTCACTGTGGTGGAGAAGCCATGTGCTGATAAAGATGTTGGATGGCTCTAAGGCTATGTTCACACGGCTTTGCCCCGCAATTACGCCGTGTGGATGGGGGCGGGAGCGGGGGGCCGGCACCTCACCGGCCCATAGACTATCATTACTAGCGGCGCTTATATGCCGCTAGTAAATGACATGTCACTTATCTCACCCCGCGGCGGATTCGCCGAGCTGGGAGAGACTTAATCCATAGTTCTCTATGAGAACTGTGGATTACCGTAATGCCTGGGACGTATTCCAGCCATAATTCGTGCAGTACGGACTGAATTACGGACTGAAATATGTCCCATTTTAAGCCGTGTGAACATAGCCTAAGCTTGCTTGCAGACTATGTGTAACATGCAGACACTGCAGATTTAGAATCTTTTCGACCTTTCTGGCACCGTTGTATGATAGAGAGGTCCCTGAAGGGTTGTGAGAAGACTCTGCACAAGCGTATGGTAGATAGTGAACTAGCTATATTAATCCCCTTCAAAGCCTGTGGAGGTCCAGTAAGGTGAATGCAATGGATGTGCCTTCAGGGTGGTTTATTCACTGTACCATGATATAACACACAGAGAAATAAATGTGGTTGAAAAGATTTCTTCTCTCAGCTCCATGAAAACATGTCTAGACAAGATGGAGTCTTGACTACAGTGAAGCAAGACAGGATGTGACTTCACAGAATAGGAAAAGAAGCATGAAGCAAGGTCATATGGGAAATACATAAAACATAACCATAACAAACAATTGCAAACAATGGTCACAGGGTGGCAACATGACACAACCAACAGAATATATCTAAATAGCATGTTTAAACATAACATGAGTTCACATGTAATATGAATGGCGACAACTGGAAGCCATAGCTGGAACAGCATACAGACCCTAATGGGATGAGAGTAGGTACTAGTAGGGCATATAGGGTGTTGCCACAATGTATTTGCAGGGCATACTTCGGCACATAATTTACACACAGAAGAAGTGCGCCCCGCAAATATGATAAAATCATTTAATAAGTACAGCACTCACTGAGTGCTGCGTAAAATCATTGTCGTTGCTCAGATGCTGATGATTTTATGATCATATTTCTCGGCACGTAATGTACACCCTTAAAAAGAAGTGGCCTGTCCCTTCTTTCAGGCGCTTGCGCCCAAGAAATAGATTGTATACGAGGCAGAAAGCTGCCTTGGGTTGAAAGTACTTGCTTGCAAGTGCATACTTTTAACAATGATGGTGTATTGCTGTGTGTATTTGTGTGCGCCACAATATGCCAAGTGAACATTCCCATATAGTGTGTCCGAAGAATTATACTAAAATATAGCTTGGTGTTCAGTTATGCTGCGCACCGTTCCTTGCACTGAAGGCTCTCATGTCTGCCATGTACAGATGTAGAGTCTAGCTTGACCGTGATATCACGGCTTTTTGTGTTATCTGCTCTCATCTGTAAACACAGGCCATTGAAAAGCATTGAGAAAGTAGAGATAACACTCTGTGCTGTGATATCACGGCGCATTATCTGTTTTTTTCTGTTCTGCTACATCTGTAAGCGATTTTATTACTTCCATGGGCAGGAGGTGATAGAAAGTTATTTTGGTACATCCTTCTGCATTATCTATATCTATATGATGCAGATAGATGTACAAGCAATGGTGACCACTAGTGGGACTTCATGCTATAATTAAAAAAAAGCTTAAAAAGTATTAAAAAAATATAAAAGATAAAGTTCCAAAACACCTCCCTTTTTCCATTTTACAAATAAAGGAATAATAATAATAAAAAAAAGTTACACATAATTGGTATCATCACATTGGTTTCGACACATGTAACCAAAAATGATACGAATAAAAATGACACTACAGCTCACAAAAAATGCACCCCCACTCAGATCCATAAGTCGAAAAACCAAAAAGTTGTTGGTCGCAGAAAATGGCACTGCAGCTCAAATTTAAAAGATATGTTTTAATACTTTTTAAGAAATACAAACATAATGAAAATCCTACATATTTGGTATCACCAGAATGTATTGACCTGCAGAATACAGATAATATATCATTTATACCATAGAATGAAGACCATACAAACAAACCCCCACAAACAGGGCGCGAGTACTTTTTTATTTACCATTTCATTTCACTTAGAATTTATTTTTTGGTTTCCCAGTACATTATATGATACAGTAAGTGGCACCTTTAAAAGTACATCTTGTCCGCAAAAAAAAAAGCTCTCATATGTCTACGTAGATGGAAATATAAAAGTTATGGCTTTTGAAAGCCGGGGAGGAGAACAATGAAGAGCCATAAAATTATGAACATGGTGGGAATGGGTTATTGAGTAACACCATACACAGTCCAAATAATGTCACATGTAATAATAATAATAATATCCTGTTGCCATACAGTGTCCAAATAACACAAATATTCACAGTTTATATGTTAATAATTCTGGCTTATATTATGTATTGCCAAGTAATATGACTTAAAGGTGTTTTTTCACTACAGGCTTTCTCAGGCATTTTGAGCTTTCTTTCTCTTACAACTTCAAAACCAGGGGCAGGTCTCTCCTCCCAGTAGGCGTGTCTTCCTTCACTGGAGAGTGGTGACATCATCACACTCCCTCCCTGTGCCTGCTCTCTCCCCAGTCCTCATTCTGTGTGAGCAGGGGAAGGGAGAGGATGTCACAGCTCAGCAGACCTCCAGCAATTGTTAGTTTTCATGCCTGGAGAGCTGTCATCTCCCTCCCAGGCTCCACAAGCAATCTTTGTAACCAGAACACCTGCATTGCTGTAAACAGTTATACATACAGCCCCCTAATATTACAGAAAATAAGGTAAGTGAATCTAGCATTTACTAGATCCTTCATATCAGAGCTGTCCTTTGGAGTAGCCTTCAGTTTCACTTTCATTTTCACACTGCGCAGAGGGGAGTGGGCACAGAGAGTGCCGGCAGCCAATCACAGAACAGGGGGCATGTCCCGCACAGGGAGCATGTCCCATCCAGGGGATTACACTAAATATCAGGCAGCCAATCACAGTAAGGGGGTGTGGCCTGAACCCAGACTGCAGTTTTAGGTGTAGAACACACAGATTACCTCATAGCTGCTATACTAAATGATTTAAGTAATCCAAACCAATTGCAAAAGTGCTTATTTTTACTTTCCCTTCATTACAAATATGATCTTTGTAGCGAGAAAACCCCTTTAAGGTAAATGATTTGAACAACACAACACATGTGATGGCCTTTATGGTGCAGTATAAAACTGATATGTCTGGTGCCACAAATACCTACTGTCCACTGCTGCAGTGTAATCATTCACTGAAAGCGCGGGAATGATAATAACAGGGTGTTCTCACCATGCTGCTTCACAGAGCCACAGCCAGCTTCAAACTCACATCCTGGTTAGGTCATGGGTGGTTCTATACCAGTTATTGGCCTATCAGCTATGCTATTCCTGTTACAGTGACATGAGTGCAGGAGGTTTAGAATCTGTAGTGCAAACATTTTCATAAACTTAGATGAACCAGCTCCTGTGCTGGAGATAAGATTCAGCAGGGAGTGACTCACCACGATTGGATGGCAGCTTTGAGCAATCAGATATAAGAGAGCAGGAAAAAGTGGTTGGAACCCAAGAGAAACTAGCAGTAGATAAAATCTTCTTTATCTCCTGAACAAAGCAAAAATCAGAACAGCAATATTCTTGGTTTTAGTCTTCATTTAACTTTTCCTACATGTTAAAAGCTAATAATTGTGGTGAGAAAACCCCTTTAAGCCTAACAATGATTGGCTGAGCCTTAGAACCACAAAGCAAGGATTGTATTTGCTCCAACCCACCACCTATCTCCAAAACTGCAAAGGTCCCTGTCTAAATTAAGAAATCAAGCCTAGCATAGGTTGGCCTAGTCTCGGCCAATCACTGTTAGGCTTGCTTTCTTGTACAGCCAAAGATCTAAACTGCAGTTTCAATTGGGAGGGGAAAGGAGCTCCTTTTAGTCCTGTCATGTAAGAAAATAATGACTGCAGCAACAAAGGCAATGGCCAACAACCAGCTTAAAGAGGACAGGCGACATACTGCCCATACAACTATTTCTGCTGCACAAGAGCCTTTAAGGGACAGAGGGCCGAGATAGATCGGAACTGGGCGGTTAATACGAGCTCCAAAAACTTTTTGTTTAATTTTAACCTATTGCCCTTGCAGAATTTTTTTTTTTACATTATGTTAGTTTTTTCCTCCATACCTTTCAAGAGCCATAGCCTTTTTGTCTTTTCATCCACATAGACATATTAGGGCATGTTTTGTGCTGGGCAAGATGTCATTTTTAATGGCATGATTGATCACACCATATAATGTCCTGGAAAATAAAAAAATCTTTGCTTTGGCAGGCAACCCCTGGCGTGACATACCTGCGGTGGCGGCTGAAGTGTAGCCCAGTACAAAATGGTGGAGAAGACTTGTAGTCAGGGACAGGCAGGAAGGTCAGGGCAGGCAGCAAGGTTCGTGGTCAAGGGACGGAAGCAAGGATATCTGGTACACGGTATAGATAAGGAACACTAGGATAACGCTTTCTCGATAGGCACAAGGCACTCTGGATCCAGCGGGGAGGTCAGGGGGAAGCTGGGTATTATAAGGTCAGCACCGGACAATTACCGGCGCACTGGCCCTTTAATTTTCACAGAGCTGGTGCGCGCCCTAGGAAGCAGTGACGCATGTGCCAGCCAGCAAAGACAGCAAGGAAAGGTAAGTGATGTGGGGAACCCCGACATGCATGACACAACACCACTCATGGAGGTACTACTGCGATCGCAACCCGAAGTGAGGGCTGCGGGAGCACATGTAACAGAACCCCACCCCCTCTAGGCTCCTCCTCTTTCTTGCAGAAGAAATTTTTCCAGCAGTTCACGGTCCAAAATGTCCGGCCTGTATCCCTTACAATCAACAAAAAAATATTGTCTCCCCCTAATCGTCTTCGTAACTAGAATATCTTTTATAGCAAAAATATAGTTGGTATCAGCTCCGAGATAACACTTTGAGCAAATTGATTAAGGACTACAGGCTTCAGGAGGGAGACATGCAAGTAGTTTGGGATGCGCATCGTAGGAGGAAGACGGAGCTTGTAGGCAGCAGGGTTAATTTGCTTTAGCACCTCGAATGGCTTCAAGAACCGAGGGCTCAGTTTGTAGCCGGGAAGCTTTAGCTGTATATATTTGGCTCACAGTCTTCTTTTTTTTCTTCTCCTTTTATCCGCTTGGGACTAAATATGGGCCGAAGCCTGTTGTAGGGACTGGCGTGTCTCATTGCAAATATACGTCAGATCTTGGACCAGGTCGTCCACAGCGGGGATCTCAGAAGCGTAGGCAGTGTGGGCGGGGATGTTGTTCATAGACTATGTAAAATAGTCCAGGGAGTTGTAGTAGAACTTCATGAGCGGCAAGAGGCTGGACCAGTCATCTTGACTGTCACTCTTGACACACAGTGATGCAAGTAATTGCCCACGACCTGGTTGACCCTCTCAACTTGACCATTAGTTTGTTGATGGTAAGTAGTGGTGAAGTCTAATTGTCTAGTTTTATCTGTAGCGCAGAGCATAGGGCAGAACCTCGACACAAACTTGACCCCCAATCCACGACAATATGCTGGGGAAGACCGTGCAACTGAATTATGTGCTGGAAGAAGATGTCGATGTGGAGTGGAGCAGAGGGAAACCCAGGCAGTGGTATGAAGTGGGACATCTTAGAAAAACGGTCTATAATCACTCTACACTATTACTGGAGGATGGTGGAAAGTCTGTGAATAAGTCCATTGCAATGTGAGTCCAAAGACAATTTGGAATCAGCAAAGGTTGCAGCACACCAGCTGGCTTGAGGGGAGGCGTCTTGTTGTGGGCACAAGTGGTACAATATTCTACAAAGTCTTTAACAAGCTCTGGCCAGCAGTAGAGACGAGATATAAATTGACAAGATTTTCGTACTCCAGGATATCTGGCCACCAGAGAGCAATGTTAGTGTAGGGACTCGCAAGAAATAAGGAGACTTGATGGGGCTTCTGAGCTTGTGTATAGTGGCCACTGTATCAACTAATACCTCATATTTGATATTTTTTTACCCAAAAGTACTGGGGAGCAGAGGGTGTCTGAGAGAGATGGGCAAAATGATTCTAACGAAGTGGACTTCGTTTAGTATTTCAGGAAAACTTCTGATCTGCACAAATAAAATTTTTTGGGGTAATTCGCGGGGAACAAGGTTTTTTTAATTGATAAAAGGGGCCAAGACATGGCGTTACAGGGGCAAAGATCTGGGAGGAAAAAAAGGGAAAAACCCCCTTAATGACATGTGCAAGATGAAGCCAATCAAGACTGGCGGGATTCTGTGCGTCACCCCCCTGTATAAGCCCGGGGACACCGTCGCTCCTCACACTGATTTTTTTTATCCACGGTGCAGCTGCTGCAGAGTTTCCTCAAAAAAAAAAATTTTTTTTTTAACAGCGATTTTTTTGGGGGGCTTACACGTTTTTATCAAGACGCCCCTTTTCGTTAAATTTTGATTATTTTTGTGGGCTTATAATTCGTCCAGAGTGGGTTTTTTTCTCCCCCACATACTTTTTTAATGCCATCTGTCTTTTCTGGAGTGCTTTGCATACCAAGGGGGTTTATCAAAGCCTGTTTGTGTTTTTGTAGTCCGTAAAAAACACAATGTTTTTAAGCCACATCCCGTTAATTTTAACCATCTGGTGATTTCTGGAGCGAAATTTTATATCCAAAAGGGTTATCTATGCCTGTTTTGCTTTTGTAGTCGTAAAATGAACGTTTTTTTTTAAAGGGCCAAAAGATGAGTACTTTTTTTTCCTGGTGATTTCGTAAACGCAATTTATATCCAAGAGTTATTCTAGCCTGTTTGTGCTTTATATTCAGCAAAATAAACGGTGTTTTTTTAAAATCAAAGACAAGTAAAAAATTTTTCCCGGTGATTTTTTGTATCAAATTTTTTATCCAAGGTTATTTAAACTTTTTTGTGCTTTTTTATTCAGTAAAATCAGGGGTTTTAACACGCCCATACAGTTAATTTTTTCCCCGGTGATTTCTTGGGGCAATTTATATCCCAAAATTACCCAAGCCCGATAGTGGGTTCATTTGGAGTCAAAAACATGGGGGTATTTTTCATATCAGATATCTTTTATTACCTCCTTAACGACCTTAACGTATGCAACTCCAGGTCTTTTGGGGGTTTACGCCCCGGACGTATGAACGTCCTGAGTAGTGTTGAGCGATTTTTATGACAAATTGAAATCGGGAAAGGGTTTTATGGTGATCGAAATTTTTCCCAAAATGCGAAAATTAAAGGGAAAAAACTGTGCATCATTATTAAGATGCGCCTTTTTTCGGCGCTTTCCCGTAATTTTTGGGGGGCCAGCAAATGAGATTACAGAATAAGCAGGGTGAGATGTGTGTGCGACGTCATGACTGGGATGTGTATGGTTGCGATTTGGGTGGGAAAAAACACATACCCGTTTTACATAGAAAAGCGTTTCCCTTTTAGCCTAGTGCTCCAGCGTCTCATAGGGATAGGACCTGCCTCTGCCCGTGGCCCAAACAGCTCAGCGAAATTTTCATTTCTTCACAGAGAAATTACATTAGCGGATCCTTCCAATTTAGTTTTGATTAGGATTTGAACATTTTTTTTTAGTTAGTAAGAATTTTTAAAACACATCTCCGCTGTAAATTACGGGGGTGGGGGCGGGGGGGGGGGGCCCCCCCGGCGAACACGACAACTCTATCTATAAAGAAACTGATAAAGTTTTACAAAGACTTAGTTAAAAACATTGTAGTGGAATATCTTTTTTATTTAAAAGTTTGCTATTGAAAAATTTTCCTGTATTGGGGACCTGAATTATATTGGATAAACATCATTTCTAGTAACTCAGGTCTCTTTGTTAGCTCAAACTCCACTTTTATTAAACGTTAAAAATTTTAAAGGGGTTTAATTTTTTCCCCTTACACCCGTGACTGTTGATATTCCACCTTTCATTAAAAATTACAAACCGCAATTTGTATTCCACAGGTTGTTGTTGCCAAAAATACCCTGTATCGTACGAAAAACATCACAGTTAAGTGTTTTTTGACTTTTCGCACCCACACTGTATTAAAAGCGAACTACGAAATCTTAAAAAACCACAAATTCTATATTCACCACAGGTGAATTCAAAGGTGCAAAAAATACCTTTTTTAATCAAAACA
>JAODAL010044569.1:0-32746 GCA_025379985.1 Phyllomedusa bahiana | reverse complement strand
TGTCAACCCATCCGCGATATGTCAACCCGGGCCCCATAAACAACACCTTTCGACGACCCCGGGGTTTTTTGGCAGAGTTCCCTGTCTGGCCCCTAATAATTGAGTCCCCAAACCTAGCACCTTCAGCCTGACCTGCACTCCTTTTCCCCCCATCTTACTGGAGCAACAGGGGTAGTGTCTTGCTGCAGCAAGCTATTTCGAACCGACATCCCCCATCCCCCAAAATCTTGAAAATTTGTTGGGTGTACCAGTTTGGGACTACCCTCCCTGACACTTTTTCCCCCTCTCCCTTCTTTCTTACTGTTCCCCATCTAGCTGCCAAATGTTCCGCACCCCATGCTACCACCCCCCCCCATATCTACACCTGCGATGAGTGCTCTTTGGGCACCCTCGCTTCCAAGTTGGCAATGGATCTCATGTCCGCCATTTCTCTTTAGATCCAGGATCCGGGCTTCTAAATGTGCAGTGGCACCATTTTGCACACATACCCCTCGAACTGTTGCCAAGGATGGCATACATTGCACAGGTTGTGCACTGGACTGCATTGTCAAACATAGTTCCCAAAGCACAGTCTCTCAGCATTGGTCTTCTAGAAAGTCCTCGAAGCTCTTCACAGAAAACTTTCCTCAGCCAGCTTGCATAACAATATTCAGGCCTTGCTACCCCGTACTACATAATTACATAGTTACATAGTTTGTAAGGCCAAAAAAAGAAAGGCGCCACCCTTCCTTATTTTGCTTAAGTTCGGACTTTACTGTCTCACACTTCTAACCTCCACCTCTTGGCTCCATTAGGCACATTTCCACCCCCTTTTGCTACCATGGCGAAAAGCTCAGATCGTTTTCCCCTTTGGGTCCCTTTATAATAGGCTCACTCTCTGACACTAAGCACTCCCCTAAATGGCTTCACTTCCTACCAGAGTTTTTTGGGCAAAATTAAAAAACCCCCAAATTCTAGCCCCTGCACAGCATCAGACTCTTCTTCGGCGTACACTGATGCTGATGCCTTCAAGGTGGTAGATAGGAAACTACTGTTCCTGCTACCCAGCTGCTCTGACAGGACAGGGCAGTGGCCTAAAAATCTACTACTCAAACATTAAAGGGCAGCCCACTTAGCTTGTAATTAATTGATACTGGTGCTGCAGTAAGAAATAAAAAAAAACAAATACTCACTTCTGTCTTCACCTCTATTTCAAATGCCAGGAAATGTCATATGACTGCTACAGCAACTGACAGTGGTTATCCAACTGCCACCCACCTCGCTACTTTTCATGGAGAAAAAAGAGAAGAGGGAGCTGTTAGGTGGGCCCCAAGAAGAACCTGCTGATGGCCTCAAAGAATCAACTCCACTGGTGGACCCCAAGAATCAACTCTACTGATTGGCCCCAAGAATCAACTCCACTGGTGAGCCCAAAACATAACATTTCCCCCTCCAAGCTTGAAAGTGGGGACAATGTTCTTTGGGTCATAGGCAGCATTTCTCTTCCTCCAAACACGACTTTGTTGAGTAATGCCAAAGAGCAAATTTTTGATCCACTGATCACAGCACCTTCTCCCAATCACTCACACATCACCCAGTTGTTCACTGCAACTTCAGACAGGCCGCACATGTGCCTTCTCAAGCAGGGGACCTTGCGGTACACTCAGGATTTTAAACCTTTACGGCGTAATGTGTTACCCATGATTATTTTGTGACTGTGGTCCCCAGCTGCCTTGAGATAAATAACAAGTTTTCTCCCCGTTTTAGTTATTAGGCTGATCTCTCACCTTCCTCATGATCAAGGATTCTCCCACCAGGTGAGATTTTGCATGGTGCCCCAGATCGATGTCGATTGACAGTCATTTTGTGTTTCTCCATTTTCTCACTATTACACCAACAGATGTCTCCTTCTCATCCAGCGTCTTACTTATGGTTTTGTAGCCCATTCCAGCTTTGTGCAGGTCTATGATCTTGTCCATAACATCCTTAGAAAGCTCTTTGGTGTTGCCCATGTTGTAGCGGATAGAGTCTGACTGAGTCTGTGGACTGACTGAGTCTTTTATAAAGGTGACTATTTAAGACAGTTGTCTTTAAAACAGGTAACGAGTTGATTAGGAGCATCTAACTGGTCTGTAGAAGCCAGAACTCTTAATGGTTGGTAGGAGATCAAATACTTATTTCTCTGAGCAAAATGTGATTTTTCTGGATTTAATTTTGGATATTCTATCTCTCAATGTTAAAATGAACCTAACCACTTCCGGTTCCGGTGCCACCATGAAGTGAGGCTGACGCCGAAGCTCCCGAGTCATGAGACATACCGAACAAGATTTTCCGGTCAGAAGAGTCGGACAATCACCCGCCCCTAACCGGCATACCAAAGGCACCCCCCGGACCGACAATCGCACCGAAGAGGAGGACACCTCAGAGCGGAGGGGCTGCTTTAAAGAAAGTCCACACTCCAGAGTGGAGCCGAAAAAGGAAGAGCCAAAAGGCGCATTTCTCCACCAACCGGGACACGCAGCAACATGCCCCGGAGATCCAGCACAACGTGGAAGAGATCATCGGCAGCCCTGCCAGCCTTTCCTTATCCAGGGTGCAAGAACAAGACACAGGACCCAGCGGCCCCCCGACACAGATCAGAATCTTGCAGCCATTGGGCTCCTTAATGCCCTATTAGGAGCTCCTATTCTGAGGCAGCATATACTACCTAAACAGGCCCAGGACCACAGGCACTGGACATAAGAACATGGGACTGTCATTGCTGTCACTGTCTGTCTGCAGCGCCCCCTTCTCCCACCCAAAAAAGGGTCTGAACGGTGCTTTGTACCAAGAAACTATCTCTCAAATAGAGAAAGGGACATGGAAATACCTCTTTAATGTGAATCACAGAGTAACTGTCATCTATGCACGGCTATCCTCCCTGCTAGGAGATCTCAATTGCTTAAGTAAGGACAGCCACGGACCCTAGGGACTCTAGGCCACTGGTGGATTGCTTTATAGAATCTTTACTCATGGAGCTTACTAGAAATTAAAATGTCCCCAAAAAATAATAATTGGAAATTTGACCTATGAAAAGTTTTTGCATAGTGAGGAATAAAGCAGTGAAAAACCCCCGTAAAGGGAAACGCAAACTTCATCCTCCCCTGATGTCCTAAACAAAGTCAATTCAGAGGACTCTCTTTCAATCACTGATTGGGATATCTTGCCTGCCCTACCACAGGACCCCCCCCCCACCCCGATGCCCACTGAAACCATGGAAGCACAACAGACACAGGATAACAAATCTCCTGACCTAAATTTTTCTAGTCCTGACCTGAAATCTATTGTCGTGGAAGTGCCGAAGGGAAATTCATTACCTGCAGGCTCTCTATCCGCTTCAGTACAAGAATGGGGAGCACAGTAAGCGAAAGGTCAAAATTCATACAGAAAATTTGGATGACCATGACTCAGAATTTCCGGATTTAAAACGAAGCTGACAATCCCCCGCAACTCCAGGACATCATACAAGAAAACAAAAGATTAAGCGACAAAATAGTCGACCTAGAAAACAGGTCCAGGAGAAATAATTTGAGGATTGTGGGCATTACCGAGGTGGTCCAACCGAAGGAACTCCTTACCCTATGTGAATGGGACTTACCAAAAGCGCTGGGCATCTCTGGCTCACTGTCTTGGACCCGATGTGCGCAGCAGGAATAATACAAACTAATTAATGGAGAGAGACACCCCATCGGCTCTACGTGAGCGACCTCACCAGATTATAGTCAAATATCTAGACTTTACTGATAAAGTGGCTATACTAAAGGCATTCAGAAAGCTAAAGTCTGATTTTATTTTCAAGGGCAGAAAAATGCTCATCTTCGAAGACTTTCCCACGGAAGTGGTCAGAAAAATAAAAGCATTTTCTCCAATCTGCTCCTATCTCTTCCGCAACCAGATGAAGTTTGCCCTGCTGTTCCCTGCTGTCTTGAAGATCTTCCACAAGAATGGAATTATCTCTACCTTCTACTCTCCCACAGATGCGCAGAGCTACCTGGATGACCGGCAACTCCCCTGTTCTAGATGCCCGTTACCGATCACCCCAAAACGACACTCATCTCCCTCTGGTGTTGCTGTGTCCTCTGGAAGGGATGTCAATTCGGATGGAGAAGGCCCACATCCCTCTTACTCATCCCGATCCACCATGAGCCCTAAGGAGCAAAGGAAACGGCAAGCGACAAGACTGGTATCCTGAGCAATGAGTCCTGGCACCATCTCTGATAAGTTTAGGGGACTTTTTATATTCCCATGATTCTCTTGGATCTTCTGTTACCAATTGATGACGATTACATTTCTCTTCAAACCCCTCCCCCCCTTTTTTTTTTCTTTTTTGTCAATGATTTGGATTTCTAATGCTTTATGTCTAAGGGAAATGTCTTATGGGGGTCTGACTGGGTGGTGTCCGCCCTTGGGTCCTCCCTGCTATCTCCTTTGGGAGGTGGATGAGCGGGTCCGATGGGGGATATCCTTCAGCCTTTATGTATACTTATGCCTCTACTTCTCTTTCTTGTAAGAAGTTCTGGATTATCTAACTTTGTAGTGAATCTGACTAGATAGTTAATGCAAAGGTAAACGTCTCATGCGGCCTGGAGGTTACCAGTGAATTATTGATTAGTGCAATTCATCTCACTTTGTGTTGGAAAAAAGTGAAGTCGCTTTACACAATTTCCTGAGAGAGAGTGAGTTTTGTTCTTTTCTTTTTTGTTATTCTCCCCCAGAGTGTTTTTGGCTTGTTTGCATTTTAGAAAAACTACATAACCTCTTTTATAGATAGTGGGTGGAGAGTACACCCAGGATGCTAACGCCCGGCGTAGACCAAAATATGACAAAACAACTATACATGTAGAAACATACGCCTTCAGGCTAAAATATAACCTTTATTTAGAAAATACTAATAAAAAAGGACCTAACAAGTCCCTACAACGCCCCTAAGTACTATAAAACCTAGGGAAAAGTGGGGATACCGCCCTGAAGAAGGGCGACCCCACTCACAAACCTAATCCTACCAAAACCCTAGACACAACCCTAATCTATCCAAAACAGCAATAATAAAATGAAAAAAACTACAACAATACACAAAATAAACTATAAGGCCCAGTTCACACGTTTTATACAAGCCGTAATTGCGGGACGGATCCCGCCCGCAATATGGCTTAAATAAGGGGCCGGGGCGCGGCGGGGGAGCTGCCCTCCAGCCCCATAGACATTGCATTATCTACGGCGCGTATGCGCCGTAAATAATGTGCTTGTCACTTTCTCCCCCCGCGGCGGATTCGCCAAGCGGGGAGGAGAGACGGAATCCACGGTTCTCTATGAGAACTGTGGATTACCGTAGTTACTGGGACGGATTGAAGCCGTACTGCAGCGCAAATACACCGCGCAGTACGGCTCCAATCCGCGCCCAAATAAGCCGTGTGAACATGGCCTAAAGGGGCAACCAAATGTGCAAAACTAAATAAATGAAGACACCAAAAAGAACAAAAGAATCCGTAAATATAATAGGGATGCTACAATAAATAAGGACAATAATATATGCAATAAAGCAAGGGCAAAGTTACACAAGATTAGAACTTGACATCATAGAATGGATATGTATTCATTAATATACATATCACAAGGCATTATGGGAAAGGGGCTGAGAAGCCCACAGCACCCTCTGTTGGTTGTAACAAATCCTCAATTTGCTTTTGACCCACCGAGTCTTGAGAAAGCAAAAAGGATTTTTTAGCCAAGCCAGTATCTCTCATCTACAGACAACGCTGTTTCGGTATTTTTGTCCCTCTTCAGTGCAGAGTAGAGAAGATACTGGCTGGCTGTGTGGAGGCATCGGTAGCTCAGGAAGGGAAGATCTCTCCTTAAGGAGAGCACCGAACGAACGGCTTGTAGAGTTTTTGTTTTGCCTTTTCGCCCTCTACTTAGCATCTGCATATCACAAGGCATTATGGGAAAGGGGCTGAGAAGCCCACAGCACCCTCTGTTGGTTGTAACAAATCCTCAATTTGCTTTTGACCCACCGAGTCTTGAGAAGCAAAAAGGATTGTTTAGCCAAGCCAGTATCTCTCATCTACAGACAACGCTGTTTCGGGATTTTTGTCCCTCTTCAGTGCAGAGTAGAGAAGATACTGGCTGGCTGTGTGGGAGGCATCGGGTAGCTCAGGAAGGGAAGATCTCTCCTTAAGGAGAGCACCGAACGAACGGCTTGTAGAGTTTTTGTTTTGCCTTTTCGCCCTCTACTTAGCATCTGCATATCACAAGGCATTATGGGAAAGGGGCTGAGAAGCCCACAGCACCCTCTGTTGGTTGTAACAAATCCTCAATTTGCTTTTGACCCACCGAGTCTTGAGAAAGCAAAAAGGATTTTTTAGCCAAGCCAGTATCTCTCATCTACAGACAACGCTGTTTCGGGACAAAAATCCCGAAACAGCGTTTTCTTTAGATGAGAGATACTGGCTTGGAAAAAAAATCCTTTTTGCTTTCCCAAGACTCGGTGGGTCAAAAGCAAATTGAGGATTGTTACAACCAACAGATGGGTGCTGTGGCTTCTCAGCCCCTTTCCCATAATGCCTTGTGATATGCAGATGCTAAGTAGAGGCGAAAAGGCAAAACAAAAACTCTACAAGCCGTTCGTTCGGTGCTCTCCTTAAGGAGAGATCTTCCCTTCCTGAGCTACCCGATGCCTCCCACACAGCCAGCCAGTATCTTCTCTACTCTGCACTGAAGAGGGACAAAAATACCGAAACAGCGTTGTCTGTAGATGAGAGATACTGGCTTGGCTAAAAAATCCTTTTTGCTTTCTCAAGACTCGGTGGGTCAAAAGCAAATTGAGGATTTGTTACAACCAACAGAGGGTGCTGTGGGCTTCTCAGCCCCTTTCCCATAATGCCTTGTGATATGCAGATGCTAAGTAGAGGGCGAAAAGGCAAAACAAAAACTCTACAAGCCGTTCGTTCGGTGCTCTCCTTAAGGAGAGATCTTCCCTTCCTGAGCTACCCGATGCCTCCCACACAGCCAGCCAGTATCTTCTCTACTCTGCACTGAAGAGGGACAAAAATCCCGAAACAGCGTTGTCTGTAGATGAGAGATACTGGCTTGGCTAAAAAATCCTTTTTGCTTTCTCAAGACTCGGTGGGTCAAAAGCAAATTGAGGATTTGTTACAACCAACAGAGGTTGGTAATGCCTTTCCCATAATGCCTTGTGATATGCAGATGCTAAGTAGAGGGCGAAAAGGCAAAACAAAAACTCTACAAGCCGTTCGTTCGGTGCTCTCCTTAAGGAGAGATCTTCCCTTCCTTAAAATACATAATCATACATTCCAGTATAAGTTCATATATGTTCCGACGCATTTCCCCCAACATAGATGAATTGGGTTTATCAGGGAACAGGCAAAGATGTCACAAAAAAATAGGAACTTACATCCCTTTACAGAGGATATACGATAAGCAGTACCATTTGCCATTTTACCAGCAACTTGAATTTTGTTGGTAGATTTTTCATCTTTTTCTTTATTTCACCAGAGCCATACACAGGCACTTTCTTGTCCATACTTGGTCATGAGAATTGTGGCCTGGAATGTTAAAGGCCTGAGATCCCCGGGTAAGCACATTATGATCCTCAGACACTTGAAACATCTCAAGGTGGATGTAGCTTTTTTGCATTAGAGCCATCTACTTGAGGAAGACTTTCCTCGTATGAAACGCTTATGGGTCGGTCAGGTAGTTGGATCTCCTGCAAATGGGAGGAAGGTTGGAGTGCTGATCTTGATAAGGAATACCTTTGAAGTCATACATCATGAACATGACGGGGAGGAAAGGTGGCTTAATGTCAGAATTAGAATCCAGAATGAAGAGTTCTCACTCTACTATATATATATGGGCCAAACGCAGGGGCCCTCTTTTAACCTTGATAGAACTACTCTAGCCACTTTTGCCGAAAACATGGATGTATGTGACCCTTGGAGGATTTTCAGCCCTGAGGTTAGGGAGTATTTCTACTACTCCCATACAAACAACAGTTGGTCGAGGATTGATTATACCTTTGTTTCCAGGAAACTGCTACCGTGGGCGGAAGAGGTCTAAATCCGCGACATGGTCGTTTCAGACCACTCTCCGGTTTTATTGACAGTACTAGATCATTTATAGCGGGGCTCAGATTACATATGGCAATTTCCCTCCTACTTAACTTGAATTGAGGAATTCCAGCTGACTTTACAGGGCTGGTGGCTGGAGTTCCAGTCAGACAACGAAGTACATCAGGACTCACCTCAACTCTTCTGGAATACTGCTAAGGCATTCTTGAGGGGAAGACTGATTGCATACGTTGCCAGCTTCCAAAAAATGGTCATAGAGTAAGTGTGTTCTAAGTTACAGGAGGCATATAGTGCAATTTAGTATTTCTCCTCAAGATGACAACAAAATCAAATGGACCTCCGCAAAAGAATATGAGATGTGGATAGCGAAGAGGGAGACTTACAAAAGAAGCTAGGTTATTTCATTTTTGGAGTAAACCAGGCAGGCTTCTAGCCAGATTTGCCAATGGGCCTCGCCCCCCCAGCATATGTCCCTGCAGTGAAGGATAGTGCAGGTATTTTAAGAGGAAAAGGGGAGGAGGTAGTGGAGATCTTCCACTCCTTTTATCAAAATCTTTGTTCAGACGAACATCTTGATGACAGCTTTTCAGAAAGATGGCTACAAAAGATTGACATGCCGAGCCTTTCAGAGAAGTAGGTGGCCAGTCTGGGTGCTCCTCTAATGGCACCCGAACTTGAGGCCACAATTTCTAAATTAAAAAATAATAAATCCCCTGGCCCAGATGGATTTACCAGAGAGTTCTTTAAAACTCTAAAGTCCCAAGTGACCCTGACATTACTTAGTCTTTTCAACTCCTAACGACTAACAGAGCACATATTACAGCACATATTACAAGATCTCCCTTTGGCCACTTCTTTCCGACCCATATCGCTAATCAACGTAGACCTAAAATTAATTATAAAAATCATGGAGGATTGCCTAGCCCAATTTATGCCTAAACTAATAGGCTCTCATCAAGTTGGCTTTATACAAGGTCGGTCAGCGGTGGCCAACATTTGGAAGGTTCTCCTGGCATTAGACTAAATAAAAAAAATACCCCACTAAACACTCTAATGCGGCATTGGTCACTGTCGACACAGAGAAAGCCTTTGATAGTGTTGACCGGGGATGGCTGAACTTAGTCCTCGATAGAATTTGTCTGTTTGGCCTTTTTCAAACCTTCCTAAAATCTTTGTATATGAAGCCTGAAGCTAGGATCAGTCTCCCAGGTTTTCTCTCCCAGTCCTTTTCCCTAGAACGTGGCACTCGTCAGGGCTGCCCCATGTCGCCTTTCCTCATTAACTTGGCCATAGTACCCTTAGCCAGATCTTTAATATCCGCTGACCTATTTGAGGCAATTCGGATCAAAATTGCAAAACTTAAACTAGCTTGTTATATTTTTTTTAGCTTACCCCAAGAGGGACATAGCCCCCCTACTAACCCAACTGCGAATTTTTAGGTCATGCTTAGGCTTCAAAAAAAATTAGACGAATTTGGAGCTTCTTGGTCTTTCCTATACCCTATACTCTTATACCCTCTCCAGACGATCCCCCTTCTACTAAGACACTCGGACGTAAACATTTTCTTAGCAGGATTTACCAGATTTATCTGGGCATCGAAAAAACCGAGGATAGCAATTTCTAAACTTATGCTCCCGAAGGCCTGCTTGTATCCTTAGACATTGCTTAGATTGGGTAAGGTGAACTTTATACTACTCAAATACAGAGTTGGAGTCGCTCCTGGCAGAACCTTGGGATTTATCAGCGATCCTCCACAATAAGTTTTACTCAATACAAAAACACATCAGATATTGAAACCTAATGCGAGACAGTATAGACACTCTGAAAATATACAGGACACTATTTAAACTGCCAGCCATGTGTAGTAAACATATGCCTTTGATGGGTCATCCAGAACTCCAAACCAGTGTGGGAAATCCTCACTTACTAGATTGGCGACAGAGGGGCATTATAATTTTTTATTCCATCTTTGACGGACCCCAAAATAAATATTTCTCAGGGGGGAAAACACTGGGGAGAGGAGTAATCTATGTGTGGGTAAAAATAAAAAATCTACCCCAGCCAGTGTTGAGTACATGTCCTAATCATATAGGTACAGAATCTGCATGCTGGGACACGTAGTTCCTTGGCAGCTGCTATGGAACTACAAGTACCAGAATGGCACACCAGACATCCTTCAAGATGGGGGACTCCAGGAGCGATTCCAAATTCTCATTTTCTAACGTATTATCAATTGCTGAATTTCCTAAAAAGCAGGGTGCCCTGCTTGGAGACCGAATTCCCCACGAATAGCTTTGATGATTTCTTGGATTGAAATTCCAGCCGCGTTTCCCTTTCTATGCTATACCTCAGGCTACACGAGCCCTAGCATACAGACCTTCTAGAAACTATTGATGCAGTTGGTACGGGTCAAAGGACAATTAGATATCACTATGTCCACGGAGGTGTTGCTTTTTCATGATCTATCGATAATATCTACACACCATGCCATCATCCATATAATCCTTCTGGCAGCTAAAAGGTGTCTGCTTAGAAACTGGCTGGACTCTCAGATACAAGGAATTTCCAAGGTCATTTCTCTAGTTAAAAAATACCTGGCATTGGAAAGGGTCGAGGTGGAGTTAGTTAAGACTTCAATGACGGAGAAATTCTTTGGTAAGTGGAATAACTTTATTTGCAACTTCTTGGATAGGGAGGAAATCAGATCCTTGGTGACCCCCTTTAGATTAACAAAGTGGTATTTGGAGGGAGAGTTGGGAGGCTGAGTCTTTAAGGGGTTAAAACCTGATCTTCACAACACATGTTTGTGGAAGTGTATCATGGCATGAACTAAGGAGGTTCCTCAGGACCTCAGAAGAAGATATGTTGATGCTTATCTATCTGGAAAAGGTTACAAAACCGTCTATAGCGAGTTTGGATTCCACCAATCCACAGTCAGCCAGATTGTGTACAATTGGTGGAAACTCAAAAATATTATTACCCTCCGCAGGAGAGGTCGACCAAATAACATCATGCCAAGAACAAGGCGTATAATAGTCAGCCAGATAACAAATGAACCTAAGGTACCCTCTAAGAAACTTTTTACGCATTAGCTAATTAGCTTTCGGCCTTACAAACTATGTAACTAAGATATTCATGAATCCACCATCAAGAGGTCACTGAATAACTATTGTGTACATGGCAGTATTACAGGGAGAAAGCTGCTGCTCTCCAAAAAGAACATTGCTGCCCATCTGCAGTTTGCTAAATATTACCTGGTCCAGCCAGAATCCTATTGGAACAGTGTTTTGTGGATTGATGAAACCAAAACAGACCTGCCATGATCATGCCCGACAGACCCCCAGCTTTGGGTTCTGGTTGCCGGCCACGGCCATCGTCATGAAAACCATGGTTTTTGACATAATGTTTTCCAGTGTGAACACTGTCCCGCTAGCCGTATATTTAAAATTATTCCTGGCCAACGCCCTGGCCAGGAATCTTCCAGCACAAAATTTGGGTTAACCTGTTCCTTTGTTGATTGACATTTCCATTCTCCTATCACTTCTATTCTACCTTCTGTTCCCTATATAAGGTCTCAGCTTCCTGTTTTCCTTGCGAGCTATACGGTTACCTCTGCCTATAGTTCGCCTGGTTTTCATATTGGATTCTTTTGTGGACTTTGACTCTGGCTTGGACTCTGGTTACTCTCTTGTCACCCGCTTTTGTACTGCGCCGCCCGTTCGTTGCTGACTTGGCCTGTCCGACTTCCCTTGTTTGTTCTGTGTTTGTTCATCTTCATCTGGTGTGTCACTTGGCTCAGTGCAGCTATCAGGCTTCTGGTTGGGTTCAACCCAGTAAGGAGTCGGGTACCCGAAAAGGCAGGGACAGAGGTTAGGGCAAGCGTCAGGGCCTCACTTCGTCCGTGTCTTCTCGTGCACCCCTGACAGGTCCTTACAAGAGCTTTTTGGTTTAAAAGAGAAGCGTTATGCTTGCAGAGGGAAAAACACTGCATTCCAGCATAAAAACCTCATACCATCTGTAAAACTGTGGTGGTATTAACATGGTTTGCATCTGTTTTGGGGCATCTGGTCTCGGACAACTTGCTATTATTGATGGAACAATGAATTCTGAATGATACCAGCATATTCCAAAGGAAAATGTCAGGTTTCAATCCATGACCTGAATCTCAAGAGAACATGAGTCATGCAGCAAAACAATGACCCTAAGCACACAAGCAGTTCTAGCAAAGAATGGTTAAAGAAGGATGAAGTTAAAGTTTTGAAATGGTCAAGTCAAAGTCTTGTCTTTAATCCAATAGAAATGTTGTGAAAGGACCTGAAGTGAACACTTCTTAAGAAGAAATCTACTAATATAACAGAGTTGAAGCTGTTTTTACAGAGTATTGGGCTAAAATTCCTCCAAGCTGATGTGCAGGATTAATCAATAATTACTGGAAACATTTAGATGCAGTTATTGCTGTTTAAGGGGGTCGTACCAGATACTCAAAGCAAAGGTTCACATACTTTTGCCACACACAGAAATGCGATGTTCCTTAATAAATAAATGACTAAGTCTAATATGTTTGACTCATTTGTTGGATTTGGTTCTTTATCTACTTTTACGATTTGTGTGAAAAGCTGATTTAGTTTAAGGTCAACGGTATGAAAAAATTTCTATAGAAAAGATCCATTGACTAACATTAACCCCTTACCAACATTGGACATATGAGTGCGTAGTGGTGCCGGTAAGGGGCGTTGTAGCGGGATTGCACTGCGATCCAGCTACATAGCCGCCGGATGTTAGCAGCTAATTGTAGCTAACACCCGGTGGTTACAGCGTGGGAGAGGGAGGCACCACTCCCTTCCCCCCCCCCCCCTCCCGTGCTATTTAACCTCTTAAGCCCCAAATATGGCCGCGGCGTCTAAAGATGCCCCACACCATTCCTCACTACGATCGTGACATCAGCGTGTCCCAATTGGTGAACATACCAGCTGGAAGCCTGGTGCAGGCTTCCGTCACCGCCATGTTTTCAATTTCTCCACTTCCAGCCCCAGGCAGGAAGTGGGGAACTCGCCATATTGGTACACCCTAATGCATTGTCTAAACAATGCATTAGGCTGTATAATTGATCCAGCCCCCTGGTGGTGAAGCATCCTCGGGGGGCTCACAGTTAAAGTAAAAAAAAAAAAGTTTTAAAGTGTAAAAACAATTTAAAAAATTAAACGTATTGCAAATAAAAAATTAACATAATACAAAAGTTACATATATCTGTATCGCCGCATCCAAAAAAGTCAGATCTTTTAAAATATAACATAATTTAACCCGTACGCTGAAAACCGTAGAAGAAAAAAACACCAAAATTGCGGGGTTTTTTTGGTCATTTCATGGCCCCTAAAAATTGGAATAAATTTAAACAAAAATTTGCATGCATTCCCAACCACTAGCAATAAAATGTACACTTCAGCCTGCAAAAAATTCCGCCTCACTCACGTCCATAGGTATTAGTACAAAAAAGTTATTGGTCGTACAAAATGGCGCTATGGCGCAAATGTAAAAAAAAAAGTTTTTTACAGTACCAAAACATAATGAAAACCATACATGTTTTGTATTGGCAGATGCATATCAACCTGTAGAACACAGATAGCACATCATTTATACCGAAGATTGAACGTAGTAAAACCAAACTGCCGCAAACATGGCGCAAGCACTTTTTTTCACATTTTGCTCCACTTAAATTTTTTTGGCGGTTTCCCAGTATATTTTATCGTAATATGAATAACACCATTAGGAAGTACATCTTGTCCTGCAAAATAAAAGCCCTCATATGTCTATGTAGGTGGAAAACTAAAAAAGTTATGGCACTTGGAAGGCGAGGAGGGAAAAAACGACAAAAAAAAGCTCAATCAGGAAGGGGTTAACTTCATATTTGAGACCTTTCTTATTTTACGTGAAGAACCGAAAAGCATCTTTAAATGTAAAGCTCCATATTCCAGCAGATTCCATCATCTCTTTTCTTTCCAATTGATAGAATACGGCGACTTTGCCTTGACCAACTCTCTTTTTTCTATTCCCGGCATGTAAGAGTCACTGCTAGATTGTGATATTGCTATGGTCTGCATGGGTCATTCAGTACAGTGGGGAAGGACGTTTGCAATAAGGAACCTGTGGCACCATATAAACTCTAGTTAACTGATGGTAATGATGACCTTAAAAAGAGCTGTATAATGCAATACCCAGAAGAAGCTCCAAGAAGCTAAAAAGTTACGCTCAAGTGGATCTACACCCAGAGATAATCTCTCACATTTTAATAGTCCGTGTTCTCCCAACCCTGACTACACAGCTCATCACTTAGCAGTGAACTAACCAACTCTAACATCCTAATTTTTACACACTGCCAGCTCACACTGGGCAGCAAATGGTTCTTCTTGCCGACCACATAAGAAAAATGGTTTTGTATATAAAGTCTTGAAAATATCTGGTTTTACATAATCTTTATCATTGCAGATTTAGAAACAAAATACTCAATTGCCTGAATAAGACAATTTATGTGCCACCTTGATCAGGAGTAGCTATGTAGTCCTGGACTCAAATCACAAAAGAGGCAATAGGAGTTGGACAAGGGGACCAAAAACATTTAAAGGGGTTCTGCAAGATTTTCAGAAAATCCTGTACAGGCTGGGAACGCGTCAAAATAACTCATACCATTCACTTGATGATCCATTGTGTCCTACTGGTCCACCAGCAGTGATGTCACGTACATCATTCACATGACCATGAGCCAATCACAGGCCGTTCATTGGCTCAATGTCACTTAAGGGTAACCTATCACATTGAACATGGTATCTTATCTGCTGGTAGTATGTTATAGAGCAGGAGGAGCTGAGTAGATTGATATATAGTTCTGTATGTATGTATTTTATTCATTTAAATCCCTGCTTATTCTGGGTTAAGGAGTCCAATAGGCGGTCTTATCAGTGATTGACAGTTATCTCTGTTTGCACACCCATATAATAATGGCTGTCAATCACTTATAAGACCGCCTACTGGACTCCTTAAACCAGAATAAGCGGGGATTTAAATGAGTAAAATACAAGTTCTTTTTTTTTCATGTATTGTAGGGGGCTAAACTATAAATCCAGATGCTTGTCCCAAGTTAAGCATAAATAAATTTTTAGATTATTTTGTGGAATTTTTTAATTAGCGTTTTCTGTAAATACATTTCTATATTTTGTTTCCAAATGTTCTTAATGTTTTGACTACAGTGTATTTAATTGCCAGAATTTCCTCCTTGTTCTTGTTTTCTTTTTTCGCTAATTTTCTACTTTTTAAAAAAAAATTATTTTAACATAGCACCAGTAAGAGTTTTCTTAAGATACTAAACAATTTTTAGTGAGTCTAAAATGTGACGTGAGAAGTTTGTAAATTAAATAATAAAGAGCTCCTCAGTCCTGGTCAGACGTGCTCAGACATCACTTCTCCTCTCAGGCAGCTACTGAGTGTTCGAACCCCAGGTGCATTCCTGCAGGGATTTGAACTGAGGACCCTTGTGTCTGGAGGCAAAAGTTTTACCTCTGAGCTACAATGTAGCTACTTACAGTTCTACACATAAACAGACCTTTCTTTGACTAGAGAGAGGAAAGGCATGGTAATGTCATCCTGCAGGGTCACATGATATGCAATTCAAACAAATCACACACGCCCCCTTCTGAGCACACAGAGCTGAAGAGCTGGATACAGGAGGTATGAAATGAGATCGTGGCAAAACCCCTTTAAGGCCCATTGTCGAGACCACAGTTGGCCATGACTGGCTGGACAGATCATTTGATGTTTCATCTCTGGAATCTTTGATAAACCCACTATTTTAACATTTTAGTATCATCTTTAAATTCTTGCACGCATTTCACCTTTGTTAGGGTATGGTCACATGGTGTATTTTGTCACGTATTTTTGCACGTATTTTGGCAAAATTGTGTCACCGAAAAATATTTTTCACAATGATCCATTACCATGATCACTTAAGGGTATTTTCCACTAAGGTCATTTAACATCTGTCCCTTGGTTTGATCAAAAATTCCCCCCGCTGTGACCCCCACTGGTCACTAGAATGGAGGATCCTAGAGCACTAAGTGAATCTCAGTGATAGACCCAACTAGGAAAGTTGATTTGGTCTGATATTTATTACAATTTCATGACCTGTTTCGCTGGGTATCAAACCCCTTCCTCAGATGGCAATGTATTAAATATTAGACCAAATCAACTTTCCTAGTTGGGTCTATCACTGAGATTCACTTAGCGCTCTAGCAACACGTTCCGTTAGCTGCCTTCATCCAGGAGTCACAGCGTTCTACTTACTACACTCTCGTCGGCGTCCCTTTGTGGTCGTTTGGCGGGAAACGGGCTGGAGCAGCTTTGTTTGCACTGAAGTGACGAAAGTTACTCAGCATGCTGTACCGTGGATCGTACAGCTAATCTAGGTGAGCACCTATCTTGTCACTACAAACAGTGCTCGTGGCGAAGGATTTCACCTGCGCTTTTTCGTTTCTGTATATCTCTCCCGCTTCCGGAGCCTAGGACGAAAGCCTGCAGGTTGGCGGGAGGAGTCTTCTATCTAGAATAGAGGATCCCAAACACTCTGCTGCTCCTTTCACTGCACGACCATAGTGACTGCTTAAAGGGGTTGTCTCACTACATTGATTCATCTTACCTCAGTCCTGATAATCGGTTTCATTTTGGAAATCAGACACGTGTTAACCAGCTTTACTGGCTACAACTGGCCTGCAGTGATGAGCTGCGGAGGACACCAGGTCTGTAGCTATAACAACCAACGATGACAGCCTATCAGGAGAGTCCACAAAATTCTGGTAGTTATAAGAATGAGTGTTCGCACCACGCTTTTCACTTACTGTGGGGACCCCTCCATTTCCTTGTATGCTTCTTAAAAAAACAAGCGTTTGGTGGATAAAGATAATAAAACATTTGATCATTTTTGCAAAAAAACTAGTAAAATTTTTTAAAAGGCTAATCAGAGCAGATATTGCGTTATACCCAGGTTATAATGTGGGCGAAAACCGCCCGGGGAATGTCCATTTTTTCAATTGTATCGATGTCCCGTGACCCGGGCCCATAGCGTCCCATAAACGGAGTGGCTGGACGGACGGGGGGGGACCGAGAACAAGGCAGGGACTTTTTCGGGGAAAATTTCCCCCCCTTTCTAAAGCCCTTTCTAAATTTTATTAAGAAAACCCTTTATCGGGAGGGGGCCCGAAAAGGTCTGTAGCATAGCAAAATGGGAATGATGCACCCCAAATGCGGGGGGAAAAATTGGGAATAGATAGGAACGGGTTATTGGACAAAAAATTTTTTGAAAAGGGGTGACTTGTTTTTGCAAAGATCTTTAAATAAAAAGCAATCCTTGTAGGGGAAAACGACCCTTTAAAGATTGAGTAGGTCCGGGTTGGGCCCTATGCCCCTCCCCACTCCACAGATCTATGGGACTGATGGAAATACTTGAGCACGACTCTCTAGTTCTAGTAGTCTCTGGTAGTCCCAGTGATGTGGATAGGTGATAAAAGTCCATTGTGGAAACCAACAAAAAAAAATTTTGGGGTTTTTTTGGGTTACTTTAACAATTTTACTGTATGACGGGAAACTGTAACAGATTGAGGAACTGCTTTAAGAGGGTTGTCCCATGAATGAGTATTATTATTAATTGCAGTTTTTTTCCTCTCCGCCTTTCAAGAGCCATAATTTATCCATCTATATAGTAAAATGGGGGCTTGTTTTTTGCAGAACAAGATGTACTTTTTATGGTGCCATTAACTGTAATATACAGTATAATGTACTGGGAAACCAAAAGGAAAATTCTAAATGAGGTGGAATGTGTAAAATTGAATTGCCAATCACAGAAAAAACACTAAAGTTGGGGCCCCCTATTCTAAAAATATAACCTTTATTAGTCAAATATTAAAACACACCCCAAGGGCCCTTCTACCCCAAATTGGAACACCCAAATAAATTTTTTTTAGTAATTTACACAATGAAGCTTTTTTTCCCCCAATAAAAATTTAGTGGGGTAATGTTGTTTTTTGGGGACTAGTTGTCAATGTAGTAACAAACACGAAAGCTTGTTAAAGATATAAGAAAGACAGAGAAAATCGCCCCAAAAGGGAGGGGCCCCCTTTCCAGTAAAGGCCCTCCCCAAATTTTTTCCCCTTCAAAAATTCTATTTCTTTAAGGAGGAATAATATTACTTCGCACCCAAATAATTGCACAAAAAGTTGCAAAAAAAAGGAGAAGGCCGCAAATTAAACGCATTCAACCCAAAAAAATAAGAATTTTTATTTTGGTACTTATAAATGGGTAGTCAGAGTTAAAAAAACGCCCAAAGTTTTGCCCAAGTGTCCTTTAAAAAAGCCACCAAATTCCCCGGACCCCGTTTCTCCCCCAAAAGTTTAACAAAAGGGGGTTCCTCGGGGACCAATAGGTAGGGGGCCTTAACTTTTATGGCCCCAGTGGACCCATGGCAAAATTATGAACCCACTATATTTGGGTTTTTGATATTGGGAAAAGGGGCAAATTGATTCTAAAGAAGGGGGAATTGTTTAGAATTTCAGGAAAACTTCGGTTCGGCCCGGGAAGTCGAATTTTGGGGGGGGTGATTCGCGGGGAACAAAGTGTGCTTTTAAATTGAAAAAAATTGGCTGCGATAAAAGGGGCGAACATGGGGCAAAGCACTCTGGGGGGGGAAAAAAGGGGGTTACCCCTTTGCATGACATGTGCGGGAGATAAAGCCAATCAGAGCCCGGGGGATTCTGTAAAGCCCCCCCACTATAAAAGGGACCGGGGCCCCCCGGGCCCCGGGTGGGGCTCACCTTTTAAACTTTTACTGATGGGGGAAAGGTGCTGCGGGCGGGGGGAAAAGCGTTTCTGAAAAAATGATTTTTATTCAGCGATTTCTGTGGGGGGTCTAAAGGTTTGGTCTCGGGGGCTGTTTCTCTGAAGGTGCTATTTCTGATTTTTTGGGGTATTGGTTTGGGAAACCCAGTGTGCGTCCACTGCGCTTGAAATTATACTTTAAATTAAAAAAAGTGGGATTTTAAAGCCGGTTCTGTTGTATTTTTAAAAAGAAACAGGTTTTTTTTCCAAACAATTTCCATTTTCTTTTTTGGGGTGCTGAATTCTATTCCCGCAATTTCATCCAGGGGTTAATTAAGCGTTGTTTTGCGGGTTTTTGTGCTGCAAAAAAAAAAACCGTTTTTTTTTTAAAACCCCAAAAATTATATATATATTTTTTTGGTTGGGCCTTATACAAAGAAAAAGGAAAAATTAAAAAAATGTATCTCTTGTTGTGTGGCGAAAAAACACGCAATTGTAACCGCTATTTGTTTGTGGGCTCAATTCTTTGGAAAAATTTTTACATCCAGGGGGTTTAAATTTTAAGGTTTTTTTTGCTGGTGTGCTGACAAAAATAAACCGCTTTTTCAACGCCAAAATATATATATTTTTTTTTGGTAGCCTAATTCACAAGAAAAGGGGGCTAATTACAACTGTTTTCCTTTGTTTTTTGTGGCGTAAAAAAACACGAAAATTGTAACACCTCCCAAAGGCTACTGTTTTTTGGGGTCAATTTTTGGCGAAATTTAAATCCGGGGGTTTAATTAAGCGTTGTTTTTGTGGTGTGTGACAAAATTTAAACCCGCTTTTTCCCGCCAAATTTTTTTTTTTTTTTTTGGTACCCAAAATTTTCACAAGCAAAGGAAAAAATTCCCAACTGTATCTCTTGTTTTTGTGGCTTTAGAAAAAAGAAATTTGAAACCCCCAGGGGGTTTTATTTATTTTGTGCGGCTCAATTTTTTGGGCGCAATTTACTCCGGGGTTAATTAAGGGGTTGTTTTGCGGGTGTTAAAAAAAATTTTAAAAACCGCCCTTTTTAAACGCCCAAATATATATATTTTTTTTTGGTACCCTAATTCAAACCCGGGGGAAAAATTTTACAACTTTTATCTCTTGTTTGGGCGTAGAAAACAGCAATTGTAACACGCTTTTTGTTTGTGGGTCAATTCTTTGGGAAATTTTACATCCAGGGGAAAAATTAAAGCGTTGGTTTTGCTGGGGGTTTACAAAAATAAAAAACCGTTTTTTTCAACCCCCAAAAATAATTTTTTTTTTTGGTAGCCAAATTTAACAAGAAAAAGGAAATTACAACTGTTTTCTTGTTGGGGGGGCCGTAGAAAACACGCAATTGTAACACGCTACTAGTTTGTGCGGGCTCAATTTTTTGGCGCAATTTACATCCAGGGGTTTAAATTTAAGCGTTTTTTTGTGGTGTGGGGACAAAAAAAAAAAGTCTTTTTCCGCCAAATATTTTTTTTTTTTTTTTGGGGTAGCCTAATTAACAAGAAAAGGAAAATTTTTAAAACTGTATCTTTTGGGGGGTTTTTGGGTAAAAATTAAAACCCCAATTGAAAACAGCTATATTTTTGTGCGGATAAATTTTCCTTTGGCGAAATTTTACTTTCGGGGGTTTTAAAAAAGCGTTGTTTTGCTGGTGTGCTGAAAAATTTAAACCGTCTTTTTAACGCCAAATTATTTTTTTTTTTTTGGTCCCCAAATTTTCACAAGAAAAAGGAAAATTTACAACTTTTACTCTTTTTTTGTGGCGTAAAAAAACCCCGCAATTGAAAACCCGCTACTGTTTGTGGGCTAAAATTTTTTGGGCCCAATTTCCCTTTTCCGGGGGTTAATTTAAGCGTTTTTTTGCTGGTGTGCTAAACCAAAAAAATTAAACCGTCTTTTTCAACGCCCCCAAATTTATATTTTTTTTTTTGGTAGCCTAATTCCAAGAAAAAGGCAAATTTTAAAAAAATGTTTCTTTTTTGGGTGTGGGTAAAAAAAAACGCAATTGAAACCCGCTACTAGTTTGTGCGGCCCTAAATTTCCCTTTGGGGCGAAAAATTACACCCAGGGGGTTAATTTAAGCGTTTTTTTTGCTGCTGTGTGACAAAAAAAAACCGTCTTTTTCAAAAACCGAAAATTATACTTTTTTCTTGTGCAAAAATTCAAAAGGGGAAGGTTTAAAATTAACCCTTTTTTGTGCTTTTACATTTAGTAAAAAAACCGTGTTTGGTAAACGCCCCTTTTAAAAAGAAATTTTTTTCCCTGGCCATTTGTGGGGGGCCCAATTTATACCCAAAAGGGTTACCCAAGCTTGTTACTGGGTTTTTTTGGGGGTCAAAAAAGGGTGTATATTTATATATACAGTAGTTATCAAACAGTGTCTGTCCCAATTTTAAAACAAACAGTATGTCAGACAGAGAGGTGGCGGTTTCTGCAATTGCAAAATGGCGTGGCACAAACATTTCTAAAAGGGGCCCCAAAAGGTTTCGCAGCAAAAAGAAAGGGGGGGGTTCGCGGGCGGGGTTTCCCCTGGGTTTAAAGGCCCAAAACCTGCCCCCTTTTATTTGCGGGTGGGGTTGTTAAGCCCCCCAAGGGTTTTGATTGGTTAAATTTTGGTCATCTCTTCCTCCCAGTTTGAATCTGAAAACCCCCGGGCCAAAAGAGTCGGGGGGAAAACCTCAGACACAAACACTTAGTTGGCATGGCCCGGGGGAGGGGGAAAAGGGGGGTCAGCGGCCCCTCCCTGCCCTCAGGGGCCTCTGTCCCCATCCAGTTCCCAAAGCCAGGGGATTTTACATGGGGTCTGGGCTCAGCGCCCCCTATATAGCGGGGGAGAAACAATTTGGGAAGGGGGCGGAAGTAGCAGTTTAGTGGCGCGAAAAAGGGGGCCCTATACCCAAAAGCTTCTTGGGGAAGGGGAAAAGGAAAATTGTTGTGGGGGGGGCTTTGGAGGTCATGTGGTGGGAGGTAAGCCTCGGCTTACCAAAAACCGGTGATAGGGACAGTAGTGCGTTTAAAACCCAAAAATGGATGATGATGTACCCGACCGCATTTGGGGGCCCGGGTGAACCCAAGGGGCCCTTCTCATCGTTCAGGGGAGAAGAGGGGCAAAAAGCTTGCGGGTTCAGGCCCCCGGCGCACCCGGGAAGGGGGGGGGGTGGGGCCGTGGGAGCGGGGGAAGCAGCGTGTGAGGTGGGACCCCAAAGGGGGCCCCAGGGGTTTAAAAAAAACCCGCTTCCCCAGGTCCAAGACGTGCGGAAACGGGGGGCTCAGCGGGGGGGGCAGGGGCCGGCAGTAGTCACTGTGGGGAGCTTTGGGGGTAAAAATCGGGCTACTGGGCCCGGTTGTGGCGGGTTCTTTGAAAAGGACACCGGAGGGGGCCGAAAAAGGGGTTTTAAAAGTAAAAATTGGGGGGGGGGAAAGTGAAGCGGGGCCGGGAGCAAACTTTTGGCAAAAAGGGCCCCTCCCTTTCAACCATGCAGCGTAAATTTTTTTCCCCCCCCGGGGGGCCCGGGGAAAGAAATTTGGCTCGATTTGGGGGGTTTCCTTCCCCCGCTTCCCAGAAAAGCAAGCAGCGGCCAGTGGCACGCACCCTTTTCCCAGAAAAGTAAAGGCTCCACCACCTTGCAAAAGGGAAAGCTGTTTCTTTTGAAACCCTTTTCCCGGTCCAGATGCTCCTGCTCCTCGTTTCCATGGCGCCAGCGGGTTTTCAGAGAGGGGGATTGAAAAGAAAAAAACGGTATGCGTAAAAACCCCTTCCTAAGGTGCAGCAGCCCCTGTCCAAGTTGTTGGTACTCGCCCCTCCCTTTCCAAAGGGTTTGGGATTTGCACTTTCGGGAGAAAATAAGGGGCTTGTGCCGAGCCGAGATGGAGATTTCCCCAAAAGCCGTAATTTTTTTTAAAAAAAGGGCCCGTATTTCCACCCAATTTCATAAATATTTTGAAACAAAAAAGTGGGTCGTCCTTGAGTTTTTCGGTTTTTTTTCCAAGGTACAGGGAACCGGGCGTTGGAGCTGAAAACCCCCCCCGGTCAGGGCCATTTAAATTGCCCTTTACGGCCCCACTGGGTGAATGTTTTCCCTTCCCCCAAGGACCCCAAAACCCAAATTGGACAGGAGACCCCGCTTTCTCCCCCAAGTTGTCAAAATTGTGCTCCTGCGCCAAGGTAGCCTCCCCCTCTCCCCAACAAAACCCCCATCTCAGCCTCCAAAAAGTACTGTCCATCTTCCCAACATTTTTGTGGGGGCCCCGCGGGCCCGGGCATTTTTCTACACCTAGCTTCCCCTCGGCGTACAAAGTCACCAGGGGGGGAAAAACTGCTCCGCTTTAATGCAGCAAGAAATCGTTTTTGTGGTTTTTCTCCGCCCCCCAAACTGCAAATCGGAACCATGGTGGGGGGGACAAAGGGGAGGAAAGGGGTTTTCCGGCTGCACCGAGGAGGGTTGGTCCATGCGCCCTCCCCTGGCGCACGTTTTCCCAATCTGGTTGTAAAAAGGTTAATGAAGTCGCCCCAACGATTTTCAAAATTTTTTGAAAAGGGGCCGGAAATTGGGTGCATGCACTTTATCCATTCTTTTACAAACCCGGGAAAACCACCCTCCCCCGGTTCCCAAGCGGAAAAACGGCCTCCCCCAAACCGTTTCTGATATGAAAATGTTTAAAACCCGTTGGTTTTCCCAAACCCCTGAAATTTGTTGGACCGCTGTATAAAACAGAAAAAGGCCATTAACGATTTTTTGATGATCCAGGCAGCAAAAGTACCCCCTTTTGTAATTTTGATTTTCCGGGCCAGGGGCAGCTTTTGCGTAAACACTCCCGTTTGTTGAGGCCCTTTCGAGGGGGCCCAGGGTTATTTGTCAGTCCCCAGGCCCTACGGGATGAATAACGTCATTCCACTGCTTCATTTTCCGGGGAACAGATGCGAAAAATCTGTTGGGCGGGGGAAATGGAGTTTTGTGGCGATTTCTTTCTCGTGGCCCATGAGTCCGGTGGGGACTGAAATGGAGGAGGAGGAGGAGGGGGGCCATTGGAAGGCGAAGCTTGTCTGGTAAAATTGAGTGGATTTTTCCCAGGGACAAGGAGGAGGAGCAGGAGCGGGCTGGAGGAGGTGGATGGAGATGGGGAAGACGGGCAGATGCTCCAAAGGAAACCGTGGCAGTATACAGTGGAATGGAGGCGGGAGCCCCTGGGGGGTTTTTGGTGCAGATGCCCCGCAGCATGCTTTTTGCCTGGCTAGTGAAGCCGGAAATTTGTCCACCCTTTGGCCCCTTTGTCCCGGAAAAAATTTGGGACCCCTTTTTCCCAGCTTATTGAGAGGGAGACAAATCCCCAAATACTTGGGGAAATCCTCCGAATCAGTTGGCCGCTGCCTTGGTGGGGCTTCTTTCCTCCTCTGAAGGTCTGCCCGGGGGGGGTTCCCTCATCACTCACGAAACTACTTGCGCGGCTGCGGGGGGAAAGGGGGGGGGGTTGGAAAGCGTACCAGCCCCTCGCAGAAACCCTTAAGTTGGATCATAATGAGCAGTTTCCCTTCCACCCCCTTTAGTGAGGGGGGGGGCGGGTCCCCAGCAGCAAGCAGCGCGCAGCAGCAGGACTTGGACCCTTCCCCTAAACCAAAAAAAGGTTTGGTGGCCAAACTTGGACGCACTCTCCCCACCCCATTTTAAAGAAGATCCGCGGGGACAAATGGGCAGCCAAACTGGATTTTTTGGGCCCCCAATTTGCCGAGTTTTCGGGGGAGAAGGGCGGGCCCTGCCCGGGCCCCATTTAGGGGGGCCCTTCAGGGCGGGTTTTCAGTGCGGCGGGGGCCATCTTTTCCCCCAAAAGGAAAACCCCGCTTTCCCGGGAAAATTTTTGAACGACTGCCCTTTTGTCAGATGAATCAGGCTTTGGAAATTCGGCCAGGATTTCCACAAACCAATGCCTTTAGGGGGTCGTTTTGGGTTCAAACTACCTCCCTCAGCCACTATTCTGAGGGCCCCCCACCCCCCTGATGCCACCAAATTGGTTTAGTTTCTCCTTCCCTTTCCCCCCCCGTCTTTCCGGGACGGGTATTTCCCACCCCCCCTTCAACCCCTTGTCTTTGGTCCCAACTCTATTTTGTCATGCTGTTGCTGCTGTTGCTTTTGCCGTGAATACCCCCAACTGTGTCATTGTGCATCTGCGGCCCGGTTACTGTTTTCCCCCTCCTTAAATGTCATTTTTGCCCTCTTTTGCCCATCTGCTTTTGCTCCTGTAATCCCCCCCACTCTCTGTCATTGTGCCATTTCCCTGACCTATGCTGCTGCCGCCGTGACCCCCGGGCTCCCCAGTCTTTGGGGCCCGCTCTTGGCCTAATACTATTTTGCCACCTCCCATTTTTGTCATTGGCCACTCTTTTGACCTCTTGCTTTTTCTCCTGTCATCCCCCCAAACTCTTGTTTTGTCCCAAATGCCGACCTCATGTGTTGCCCCCCGGTGACCCCCGCTCTCCAGTCATTGTCCCGTTTTGTGGCCTAAATATTTTTTAGCCCCTGCAGGAATTTTAATTGGGCCACTCCCCTTGCCCTCATGCTTTTTGCTCCGTTTCCCCCTTTCCACTTTTGTCATTTTTCCCAACTGCCTGCCCTCATTGCGCTGCCGCGGTGCCCTCCCGCCCCTCGCCCATTGTGCCGTTTCGGTGGCCTAATACTATTTTCCCAACCTGCGAATGTTTTTTTCCCCTCTTTGACATCATGCTGTTGCTATGCCCAAAAAACCCCCCCTCTTGGTTCTTTTTGGGGATTTGCCTGCCCTCATGTGCTGCCCCCGTGCCCCTCCGCCCCTCGTCATTGTGCCGCTCGGTGGTTTAAAAATATTTTGCCCCTGCCAAAATTGTAATTGTGCCACTTTTGGGACCTCGGCCGGGTGCTGTGACTCCTGTCGTGCCCCCCCACACTGTTTTCTTTGGGCCCACTTTTCTGATTCATGCTGCTCCCGTGGCTGCCCTGATTTGCCCCCCCACACTTTTGGGGCCTATTTCCTTGGTTTTTGCCACCCCCCAGAATTTTTTTTGTCCCACTTTTCTGCCCTTTCATACTGCTCCCGCGTAAACCCCCCACCGGGTTCTTTTGTCCCACTCTGGGGCCCAAATTTTTTTTTGGCCACCCCAAAAATGCCCATTGTGCCCTGTCTAAACCATACTGCTCCCCGCCGTGACCCCCAAACCAATTTTTTCATTGTGCCAATCTGGGGGCCAAAATACTTTTTGCCACCCCCAAGAATGCCTTGGTGCCAAACTGTTTTGCCCTCAAAAATGCTGCCCCCGGGGGACCCCCCACACTGTGTGATTGTGCCACTCTGTGCCCAAATTATTTTTCCCCCTCCTTAATGTAAAATTGTGCCACGGGTTAAACCCCCATACTGTGCCGCCGTGACCTCCAACTGTATCATTGTGCCCTCTGGGGGCCAAATACTTTTTTGGGCCGCCTATTATGTCATTGTCCCACTGCGGGCCCTCATACTGTCCCGGGCCCGTGACCCCCACACTTTTATCTTTGTGAAAACTCTTGGGCCCTTTAATACTGTTTTGCCCCCTCCAAAATTTGCCCTTTTGTCCCACTGTTGACCTCTTACTGCTGGGGCCCCGTGCCCTTTCCCCCACTGAAATTTCTTTGGTGCCACTTTTGTGGCCTAAAAATTTTTTTTGAAACCCTCCAAATTTCATTTTCCCATTTCCCCTGACCCAAAATGCTCCCGCCTTGCCCTCCACACTTTTGGGATTGTCCCCTTCTGGGGCCCTTTAAAAATGTTTTTTCCGCCCCCTTTAATTTTTTTTTGGGGCCACTTTTTGCCCTATATGCTGCCCCCGGGACCTCCAACTGTATCATTGTGCCACTCGGGGGCCCTAAACTTTTTTTCCCAGCCTCCGGGAATTTTTTCATTGTCCCAAACTGCCTGGCCCTCATGCTGCTGTGGCTTGCCCCGGTCACCTCCACATCTATCACTATTTTTCCCCAAAAACCTGAGCTCTCAAGCTTTTTTTTTTTCCAAGCTTCGCTAGCTGCCCTTTATCGGGGGCTACTTTCCCCGCTTGAGTTTTTTGGTCAGTTTTGTTTTTCTTAATTTGCCCGGGAATTTTATATTTGAAGCGTTTTCTAAGGGCGGCTTTTAATGTGGGGGCATACAAAAACACAAAATTTGTATAAAAGAAAAAACCAAAAGCGCCCTTTTGAAATTTTAAGCTTTTGGCAAAACGTTCTTTCAGCCCCCTGAGGTCTGGGAAAGCCTAAAAATTTAGTTTTTTTTAAAAGGGGTTTTCGGGGCCGAAAGAAATTTCCGGAACAAAACGAATTTTGTCGGAAAATTCGGCAAAGGGGGAACCGAACCAAATTTTTTTGAGAATTCGGCCTATTTTTAATGTTACCCTTTAAATATAGGGGTTGAAAATTTTTTTGGGGACCATTGGGGCAAAAAGTAAATAAAATTCCCTTCATTATGAAATTTGAATTGTTTTGGGTAAATTGGGTGACCCCTTTCTGGACGGGGGCCGTCCTTTCGGGACATTTTCTCTGCCCTTTTTTTAGTATTTTAAAACAGGGTTTTCGGGGTTTGTGACAAACAGTGACATTAGTCTAAAATTTCAAAACTTTCCCCTACTTTTTGGTTTTGGGAAAGGAATTATGCTTGTTTTGTGTATTTCCCTGGGTAAGTTTTTTTAGGGTGTTACTAGGGAATTTGGGGGGCCTTTTGGTGTGTTTTAATATTTGACAAAATAAAGGTTAAATTTTAGATTGGGGGCCCCTATCTTAGTTTTTTTTCTGTGATTGGTTCTTTTGATATAAGGGCCTTTTTCTAGACCGCTTATTTAACTGTGATTTAAAATTGAATTGCCCCATTTTTGCTGGGGTTTAGTTTTTCAGTATAAATTTCATGTTTTCTATATTCTGCCGGTTGGTACAATTCATCTGATACTAAGGGTAACATGTATGAACATTCTGGCATATTTTGAACTATAGCCCTGTCCTATAGATGTATGAAGCGTCGTACTCCAATCTGAGGTGCATTGTGCACCAGACCTGACACTTTTGAATGCGCCAAAGATGTGAGAGCATGTCACACCAGATTCATAGGATTAGACACATTTATGAATGTGCAATGCCAAAAGTTGGCGCAACACTGTTGGTACCAGCCAGACCAAATAAAAAGTGGCCTGACTGAGGCCAAAGTTGTCACAGACAAACTAGAATTGCCATTAGGCCATGAAATATCAATTATTTCTCAACCAATACCACTAAAATAATTTATAAAAAGTAGAAAAGTATAATTTGCAGAAAACAATAATTAAAAAAAAAAAAATTCGAAAAACTCCTTTATGCTACATTTGGGGACAAGCATCTTCATAAAAAGTAATTTATGATAATTATCAAACCATGTAATTTTATATAATATAAAATAAATAATAAATTATATAACATAAAAAATAATATTAAATTATATAATGTCCCAAAAATATAAAATTATCTCCTATAAAATTTTTATAAAATTATATCATCTAAAATGAATATTAAATTATATAATATCCCTAAAATCAAATATTATCTCCTATAAAATGTATATAAACTGATGTCATCTAAAGTTAATATTAAATTATAAAATATAAATTAATAAAACCAATACAGCATCTACCATAAACCCTGATCTCAATCAGGTATTTATTTACTGGAGTTAGCGTAGTACTATCAGTGATTACAAACACATCACAGCAGACTAGAAATAAAATAAAAGGTGTCAGCATATCAGTGAATAGAAACTATGGTAGTGATCTTGCATGGCGCACCACTGATCCCAGAGAGAACTGTGGTTTGTCGGCTATTGCCGTATGTAGAATGGCTGACCCACTGACCTAGATTTTGATCAATGAAAATTAACATACAATATAAAAGTATGAAAAAAAGTATTTTGTAAGATTTTAACTATAAAAAGCTAAAAATATAACAATCAGAACAAAATTTTATGAATAACAATAAATGTTATTTTAGAAAAGCAACTCAATAAACTGCTTCAAACACTATAGAGAAGAACAGAAGCTCCTAAACGGCAATCATACTGTTAAATGTTTCTCTTTCTACTACATCACAATGCTCTCTCTGTGTCAATCTCAATTTGTAGTTAGAATGTTGCAAGAGATAAGTAGCTATTGTCAATCATACTTAAAGGGGTTGTCTCACTACAAGGATTGCTTTTTATGTTAAAGATCTTACAAAAACAAGTCACTTTGTTATATGTGTCCATTAACAGTGTCCTACCTATTCTGAGATATCCCCTCTTGTATGTGCTGCATCAGCTCCTCAGGTTGCTATAGCTACAGACCTGTTCGATCTCTCATGATAGGCTGGAAGCACTGGTCGCTATAGATACAGACCTGGGGCCACATGTATGATCCTCTTTAGGTCTAAAACTCAATCTTTTGCCCATAGTAACCTATGGGCAAAAAAGTGAGTTTTAGACCTAAACAGGTTCATACATGTGGCCCCTGGTGTCCTCAGCAGCTCATCACTGCAGGCCAGTAGTAGCCAGTAAACACGCCCCTGAATTCAAAAAAATGAAACTGAGTAAACAAGACTAAGGTAAGATGAATCAATGTAGTGAGACAACCCCGTTAAGAACTGTAATATTTGTATTGTAACTGTTACTTCTCTATAGAGACTTGTGCAAGTCATTGAGTTGATTTTCTAATGAAAAATTATGTTAATAATAAAATTTTGTTCTGATTTTTATATTCTTGGTTTTTCTAATTAAAATCTTGCCAAATACTTTATTTTAGACTGTTATATTGTATTTTAATTTTCGTTCATCAAAATGTAGGTCAGTGGGTTAGGTCAGGATTTTGCATGCTTTATAAACTTTTTAGGAACATTTTTCATTTTCAATTTTTTTGTTGTTGTTTTTACTACATTAAATGAAACAAGTTTTAATCAAATGGTGATCAGTGTTAAAAATTTATTCTGCTGCTCTCAGCCTTTATTCTACCTACAGCAAGAGCCAGGCACACCACAGTTTTTGCTGGGAACTGTAGTGCACCATGCTAGATCACTACCACAGTTTCTATTCACTGACATGCTATTCTAATGGCTTTTCTTTTATTTCTAGCCTGATGTGATGTGTTTGTAATCACTGATAATACTATAATAATGGGATTTATGGTAGATGCTGTATTGGTTTTCTAATTTTATTTTATTTAAATTATTATTAATTTTATATTATAAGATGTAATATTCATTTTATTTTTTTATTTAGATTATATAATTTTTTTATTAATTTTATCTTATTGTAAAATTATTTAATTGTATAGAGTTGATAACTAACATTCGTTAGCATGGCCTGAGCTGTCAGGAATTCTGTATAGTCCTTTCTAGCGCACCAACCATTATGCTTACAGTGCAGCACATTTAGGCTTCATGCCAACATTACCCTGCAATCCACCTACAATGCACCAAATGTATGAATGCAGTAGGACAGGTTCATATATTCTGGCGCATTCTTCACTGCTCTAAAGCTATTTAGAACTGGCCTGTCAGCGTCACCGTTCATACATGTTGTCCTATATGTGTAGAGTCTTCATTATCTTTTAGTAGTTAAAAATCTATGCTGCAGCACCGTTTTCTGTGATGAATAACTTATTTGTTTTTCCAACCATGAACCTGAGTGAGGGTTTTTTATTGACTGAAGTGTGGTTTTTATTGGTACCAATTTCGGTTACATGCAACTTTTTGATAATTTTTATTCCAATTACTTGGAGATGTGAAATGACCAAAAACATGTAATTCAGGTGTCAGAATTTTTTTTTTTTCTTATTCGGTATTCAGAGTGCTTGATAAATATTGTTATATTATAATATATCAGATTTTTACAGACGCAGTTATACCAATTATGTGTAACGTTTTTATTTTTTTATTTGGAAAATGGCAAAAGGGCATAATAACGTAGTTTGCAAGGCCGAAAAAAGACAGACGCCAATCCAGTTCAGCCCATTGTGCTATAGTGTAGATCCAGAGCAAGGCAAAAAACCCCATGAGGTAGAAGCCAATTGTCATCATTTTAGGGAACAAATTCCTTCCCGACTCCAATCTGGCAATCAGAATAATCCCTGGATCAGCTACCCTTCTCCAGAATCTTGGTCACTATAACTTGTTATATTATTACGCTTCAGAAATGCATCCAGACCCTTTTGAACTCTGTTAGTGAATTCACCATGACAAGTACCTCTGGCAGAGAGTTCCACAGTCTCACTGCTCTTACAGTAAAGAATCCCTTTCTATGTTTATGTAGAAACGTTTTTTCCTGTAAATGTAGAGGATGCCCCCTTGCTCTTGATACAGTCCTGGATATAAATAGATCTTGAGAAAGATCTCTATATTGACCTTTGATGTATTTAAACATATTTATTATGTCCCCCCAAATTCGTTTTTTCTCTAAACTAAATAATCCTAATCTTGCCAATCTTTCTGAGGATTGCAGTCCACCCAGTCCTTTTATTATTTTTATTGCCACCTTTGTATCTGTTCAAGCTCTACAATGTCTTTCCTGTGCACTGGTGCCCAAAACTGTCCACAATATTCTATGTGTGGTCTGACCAGTGACTTGTATAATGGGAGAATAATGTTCTCATCATGCGCATCTATGCTGCTGCCTGACACTGGCTGCTACAATTAAGTTTACTGTCCACCAGGATTCCCAAGTCCTTCTCCATGTCACTTTTTTCCAGCGCTTTTTTCCATTTAACAAGTAATCATGAAATGGATTTTTTCCTCCCCATGTGCATAACCTTGCATTTTTCTGTGTTAAACCTCATCAGCCACTTCTCTGCCCAGGCCTCCAACTTATCCAGATCCTTTTGTAATAAAACATTATTTTCAATTGTGTTGATTTTTTTACAGAGCTTAGTATCATCTGAAAAGATTGATATTTTACTGTGCAATCCATGTGTAAGATTGTTAATGAAAATATTAAAAAGAATAGTGCCCAATACTGACCCCTGTGGTCTCCCACTAGTAACAGGGATCCAGTCCGAGTATGTACCATTAATCACCACCCTTTGTTTTCTATCACTGAGCCAGATGCTTACCCACTTGCAAGCATTTTCCCATAGTCCAAGCATTCTCATTTTACTTATCAACCTTTTATGTGACACAGTATTTAGAAAAATCTAGATATATAACATCCTATGCCTCACCCCGATCCAGTCTAGAACTAACTGATGAGATTAGTGTTACAGGACCGATCCTTCATAAACTTATGCTGGAACGGCATTATACATTTATTTTCAGTGAGATACTCCAGGATAGCATCTCTTAGAAAACCTTCAAACATTTTACCTACAACAGGGGTTAAGCTTGCCGGCCTATAGTTTCCAGGATCACATTTTGACCCCTTTTTTAATATTGGCACCACATTTGCTATGCGCCAATCCTTTGGGATATACCCCGTTATTAGACAGTCCATAAATATTAAGAATAGGGGCTGATCTATGACACTACTTAACTCCCTTATGACACGTGGGTGTATACAATCAGGACCTGGTGATTTGTCTATATTAATCTTATTAAGGTGGAGCTGCACTTCTTTCTGGATTAAACAAGAAACATTTAAGGTGGAGTTTACCTCATCCCTCTTCTCATCAACAAGAAGGTCATTTTCCTCTGTAAATACAGTGGAGAAAAAAATTTGAATTGTTTGCTTTCTCCTTATCGCCCTCTGCAATACCTCCCTCACTACTTTTCAAAGGGCCAACATTTTCCGTTTATTCTTTT